>CAUZXS010004185.1:0-77500 GCA_963585895.1 Sepioteuthis lessoniana
ATAAGGGAAGAACAAAGGGGGGAATAGATATAGGTTTGAGTGATGGTGGTATGGGGTAATTTGGTTTGGGGCTGTGACTGCCTGGGTATTTGAAGGAGGCTAAGTAGCATCAAAGTGTATTGGGCTTCATCATAAATTTGACCTGATAGAGGTGCATTAATTTCAGTGTGAAAGAGGGAAATATGAAAGGGTTTTTTGAGAGAAAACAAAAGAAATGAAGGGGTTAAAGGGTTCAGACGTATCCCGTCACGTGCCTCTTAGGCAGGTAAGGGGCTTGTGGAACACATCCCTGTCTAAGTCTATATCGGGTCTAAATAGCAAAGAGATCAATCAGTTGAAATGTTAACCACATCACTACCAAAATCAGCTAGGATACGCAGAAAAGTCCAAAAGATCTGCGGAGATTGTTGTCACTCAGCCTACTGTGAAAGACCACCAACGTGAGCCGTTGTGAAAAAGGGGTAAATTAATAATAATAATAATAATAATAATAATGCTTGGAAAAGGAACTGGAAGTGATGGAAATCTTCGGAGTAATTGAGACTATCCAGTGTACAGTATTGTAAAAATCGGCTAGAATAACCAGAAGATTCCTGGAGACGTAAAATGATTTGTTATCACCAAAATTCCAATGATATACAAGAAGACACGATCTCTGCCATTGTTGCAGAATCAGTTAAAACATTAAAAATACTAAATCATGTCCCCACTTAACTTACTTCCTTATTCAGTTGGGTGGTAAATTGGGTTTTATGGCATATCAACCCTTGTGGGTTATTTAATTCTAAATCCATTTTTATCCGAATAATTAGTCTTATTCAAACAATTCCTGTTGTATAGCCACAACCATGATACATATACAACTATACACCTATACATGCGGAAACAAAATCAACAATAACGATGAACGAACACACTTCTTTAGAAAAATGTACCTCTTAAATTATTCGAAAGGGTTGCGAAAGGGTTGCGCAAGGGTTATGTGTGAGAGGTGAGTTGGAGACTGAACATACTGCAACATATTGATCCCCGGTTCCTCTGTCTTTAGCAGCACTTCTTTCCTCATTCTTCTGGGCTGCTCAACCGCGGGTCCTGAGGGCCTCTCTCTGCAGGAAGCTGGTTCTCACTGCCTCGAACTGCAACAAACTGACTCCAACTAACTGAACTTGTCTGTGGCACTGGGTTATATAATTGTTTGACATCCACCTGCTTCTTGTGGGCGTCACATCTGCACCCAATTCAACCCGTCCACAGTCTTCCACCGGATGCACCTGTTATTTACACAGGTGCATCTCTTATTTGACAGCTCAGCCGAGGGTCAATATGTTACATTCGGTTCAACACGAGTACACAGTTTCATTGCCAAAAATATAACAAGTTTAATGGTCCCTCATTCTGCTGATGATGTGATATACACAATGCCAAAACAATCAAGACCTATGGAAATAATTCTGTAGATATCAAGATCCATTTAAACACCATTTTGTTGGGGGTTTTGTAAATGAGTCATTAATGAGTGTTACCAACAACATAATATTGATTTGAAGAGGCACAAGTTAAAACCTGTTGGGCTTTTTGTCTCATGAGTTGTCAGTGAATAAATAATGACCTACAATGTCTCTTAAAATGGTAGACTTTTTTCATTCATCATAAGAAGCAGGAAAAAAAATTTCTTAATCATTATTTTGAACAAATAAGTTTTTCAGGAGGACATGACTAAGTTTTGATTTTCAATGAATAAAAATATCTAAAACATTGTGTGTGTGTGTGTGTGTGTGTGTGTGTGTGTGTGTGTGTGTGTGTGTGTGTGTGTGTATATATATATAATATCGTAGAGAAAATTGATAAAGTAATCTAAGAAAAAGAATTTAACGTGAAAAAAAAGTCAGTTGTTGCTATAACATTTCCGTTCTAATGAACCATCATTAGGACTAGGAAGGATGATATCTAGTAATGTTGAATCACCAGTGGATGTTTAATATTTATTGAACTTCCATTGGTGATTCAACCTCACTACATATCATATTAGAACCGAAACATTATAGCATCAACTGACTTTCTTTCACATTAAATTCTTCCTTTGGATTACTTTCTTTATCAATTTTCTCTATATCATCAGATTTACTTCCATTATTTACTCACATATATGATAGTCTATCATCATGTCTCTACACAAAATTTTTTTATAGATTCCTGTTTATTTAAATATAAATTATTTTAGGTGATTTTTGATCAAAAGCAATGTTCCCTTTAATCTGTGTGGTTGTGCACAAGAAAAAAATTATGCTTTGCAGTAAAATTGTAATGATGCATATGAATTTTTAAAGTTTTAAAAAAGGAAAAATTCAAATAAAACTATGTAGCCAAACAAGCAGTTGGTCCTTACTCTGACTTTTGTTTTATAAGCAATATTTTTACAAATTCCATATTTCTTTAATTACTCAAAGTCTTTTTGGTCCCATGTAGGCCATGAAAAGAGGGAACATTGTCAGAGAAAATAGAAAAATTGAACTCTACACATCCAAAATTCATTTTACTAGTCCCAGATAGAGAAGCAATTAAGAAGTCTTTCTTTAATGAAATTAATAATCATTGCATTTCCTAAATCCATTCTAACATTTCAAATTTCTTTGGTTAGATGTTAAAAAAGATTTGATGTCAAAAAATTAAAACTAAAAAAAAATATCCCTTATAAGAATAAAGTTAAGGTAAATGTTCTCTATCAGTGAGTGAAAAAAAAAATCTACCATCTTGCGGTATTCATTCCTCTTTTAAAAAAATTCATTTTACATTTAAAAAATCATTGGCCATTTTTTCTCCCTTTAATAGATTTAAATTTATATAATTTTGTATTTTTTCTGATTATATTTTTTAAATTTTGGATATCATAAAAGCTGATACTGAAATAAATGAACCTGCAAAAATCAAATTTAACACCTAAAATTTAAGTGAAAAATGTTTAAATATACTGGCAGTAGTTGGGAATATTTTCTCCAGTGATTTTGTAGATGTGAGTAGTTACACTCTACAAGAAAAAAAAATACTATTACAGACAATAGATATCTTAGTGGCTGAAATTTCAAGTAGTAAACTTTTCTGAAATCAATAACTGCTAGATCAGCTTCTGTGACATCAGAAAATCAAGCTATCTAAACAGAAAAAGTGTGGGAATTCTTTGTGTAATATTTACTTGAGAGAAAATTGACCAATAAGAACCTTCACAGGCCATTTTGAATTTTTTTTAGATGAAAGTCAAAACTAAAGGTAACCATCATGTGGGTACCTGTAAGGAGCTTCATTTGAAAAGATTGGTGTCGCACACTCAGGTATGTGGTCTGGTACAAAACTGGGGACGTTTTCACAGATGGGTGTACTCTGCAGATTGTCGCTTAGTCGCTTTCCTGCCGTCTCGGTTCTAATACTGAGCATAACCACAAATTCTAAGACAAAAAACATCAACCAAACGACGGGATAGAGCCATACAACAGGACTGGCAAGTAGAGTCGCATCAATGAATGGAGTGACCAGGCCTGGGATGTTGGACACCATGTAGACCCAGCCAAGGGCAGTGTTACGAATTGCTGTTGGGTAGATCTCAGGAGTAAATGTGTTCAATATAGAATAAATTGGAGCCATGAAGGCAAAGCAGGTCATAATGGTGAGCGTCTGGGCCCATATCAAATGTGATGTACTCAGGACTGCGAAGACAGCTAGCAGGACGATGGTCATACAAACAAAAAGAATGACCGATGTTATACGTCCAAGCATGTTTTTGCGAATGAAAAACAAGGCCAAAAACAAACCTGGTAGTTCACTGATAAAGATGATGAAAATGATGAAATAGCCACCAAGATTGAGCTTGTCAGACATGTATTGGGGTAAATAAGTGGTTACCCCCCAGTAGCCAGTGGCTTGGAAGAGCCATACCAAGGAAATGGTAAGAGTGCGGTAGCGAAGCTCTCTTGAAAAAAGATCCTTCAGTTGACCTCGGTTGTGACTTGGAATACCAGCAAGTTTGCCTAAAAACAAAAAGAAAAAAGAATGATATTCTTTTAATATAAGAAAATACCTGCAGCATAAAAAGTTAAGCTCAAGTACATAGTCTGCTATGAAGCAGGAAATGTTTTCACAGATAAGTGTACTCTGCAAATTGTCACTTGGTAGCTTTCCTGCTGTCTTGGTTCTAATATCATAAACTCTAAGAAAAACAAATATAAAACTCATGATTTTTAACAACAAAAATAGTAAACAGTTTATTTTTCTGCTATTATAGGATACACATTTTTTCTAGTCTTAAAATAAGCAATAAAAACATACTTAAAACCATTCTAGAAATTTAGGATCAAAACCGCATTAGCATTTCAGTTACATTTTTATATTTTTCAACCAATCAGCTAAAAACATAGAATAGAACGTTCTAGAAAAATAGGATCGGAAGTCAACTAACAGAAAATATTTAGGCTCGAAAATAAAATAGTAAAATACAAATCTGATTGGTCAATAAATGTCTACGCACCAAAATTTTAGGACGATTCTTTGATCCACTATTACGGTATAAATAACACAGAGTTAGGGAGCCATTCACTAAGACTAAACCACAAGCCACTAAGCCAGTAAAGCAGTAGCCGATACTCTGTCCAGCAAATTCCTTTCCTTCCTCAACTAAAGTTCATGACCTAGCTACAGATGGCCGCGAATCACATTCAAAAGAAAAACTCAACAAACTTTCTTGTAACATGCTGTCGCCACAATCATAAAACCCGCTATGAACTTAATGTAAGTAAGAACGACTTATTTACGGACTCCGTTAACATACACACACCTTTAAACAAATTTATTTTCTTCTTGCCAAACTTTATTTTCCAAAAGGCCATTTACACATCATGTATTTTATTTGTTTTCATATTCTGTTATATGCATATTAAATTGTTTGTTGTTTAATGTTCGTTGCGTTCTATTCCATTTCTTTCACGTGATTGTAAAGTTTTGTGTTGTATTTGTGGTGGAAATAATATAAAGAGCAATATCCGTAAAGTACGGACGCACATCTACTGAAATAACCAAATAACATACAACCTCCACAAATTGGTGACCCCGACATGATATGAACACCTAACCTTCTGATACAAAAATACAGCCTTTACAACACGCAGCCTAATGGACACTCAGCCTTCCTACGCGAAAGAAAAAAAACAGCGAAACATCGAGAAGTTTTCAAATTTTCCCGCGGACCTAACTTCAAGAAGAAAGCAAGATGGCTGAAACATTTTAAGACTTATGTTACATACTAATAAATATTTTCAATATTTATCAATATGCAGGGGGCTATATAGGATACACATTTTTTCTAGTCTTAAAATAAGCAATAAAAACATACTTAAGAACATTGTAGAAATTTAGGATCAAAACCGCATTAGCATTTCAGTTACGTTTTTATATTTTTCAACCAATCAGCTAAAAACATAGAATAGAACATTCTAGAAAAATAGGATCGGAAGTCAACTAACAGAAAATATTTAGGCTCAAAAATAAAATAGTAAAATACAAATCTGATTGGTCAATAAATGTCTACACGCCAAAATTTTAGGACGATTCTTTGATCCACTATTACGGTATAAATAACACAGAGTTAGGGAGCCATTCACTAAGACTAAACCACAAGCCACTAAGCCAGTAAAGCAGTAGCCGATACTCTGTCCAGCAAATTCCTTTCCTTCATCAACTAGAGTTCATGATCTAGCTTCAGATGGCCGCGAATCACATTCAAAAGAAAAACCCGACAAACTTTCTTTCATCAATGCGACACGCTGTCACCACAATCATAAAACCCGCTATGAACTTAATGTAAGTAAGAACGACTTATTTACGGACTCCGTTAACATACACACACCTTTAAACAAATTTATTTTCTTCTTGCCAAACTTTATTTTCCAAAAGGCCATTTACACATCATGTATTTTATTTGTTTTCATATTCTGTTATATGCATATTAAATTGTTTGTTGTTTAATGTTCGTTGCGTTCTTTTCCATTTCTTTCACGCGATTGTAATGTTTTGTGTTGTATTTGTGGTGGAAATAATATAGAGAGCAATATCCGTAAAGTACGGACGCACATCTACTGAAATAACCAAATAACATACAACCTCCACACTATAAAGTAAGAATGGTATTTTCCTGTCTTGGTTATCATAAAAAAATCAAAATGAGCATTGAGATAATCTTAAAATAATAAAATTATAAAGTGCAAATTCATTTGTATATTACTAAAATGCATGTTTAGTTAAAAAGAACAAACAAGGAAGAATGTATGAATTTAAATAATTTTTTTCTTAAACATGGAAACATAAATTTAGATCAAATGAATGTAGAAATCATTTCAAGAATTTGGGATTTTGAACATTTTCAGTTGTGTCTCCAGCCATTTTCAAGAATGGTACAATTTGTTTTTGTAGGAATTGTACGATGTTGCCTAATACTTTAATGGCTAACATCAACTTCAATTAAATAGTACTAAAAACAAATACATAAAAAAGTCAGTTTACACCATTTTTTTAAATGGCTTAAGACAATGAAAATTAACCTTGTTTAAATCCTTTACTTAACTAAGCTAAGCTTTGTAAGATTTGGGTCACCTAGCAAAGATCACAAGTCATTACAAGTGAGTTCAGTTCTCACTGAGTGTCCCATAAATCTAGCCTTGTGCTAAATTAAGCTAAGCTTAGTAAATGACTACTAAAATCCTTGTGTTTACATGTATATAACTATAACATAACAAAAACAGCACATCATAGCAAGATCTTTATAAGAACAACACACTTAAAATGCTCTTTGAAAATAAAGCGATATCCAATCCAATTTACTAGTGAACAATAATTTTGAAGGGTCAGCATTCACACTGAACTTTTTAATCATTCAAATTCTTAATATAACTATGAAATGCTAATTGGAATCCTTCGCTTCTTAAATAGAAACATCAATATCATCATGGGCACTGTTACAATAGGAATCAAACAAATTCATGGGTCATTTAGTTCTAGTCTAAAATTTTAATGTAACTGTATGTATCATCAATTGCTGAGTTTGTCCTGCTGTGCATAAATAATAGGAAGAATTTGTTCTCAATAGATAGCCAAATTGTATATTAGATCTATCTTTGGGATACATATTTATTGAACCCAGAGGAAGGTTTTAATATAATAAATAAAAATGTTGTAATATTTTCACTTTGATTTTCCTTATTAAGGAGGATCTGTTGAAAACTTATAAAGCTATGTTATGTTGTATCAAAGCAGTTATTTTTTCATGCCAGAATTTATATACCATGAGGTTGTGCTAATACAGTATTTTATAAAATTAACTTTAAAAAATGTGTATCTTTTTAATCTAATTTAGAATGCTTTATAAACAACTTAACAAGAAGTTTCTCTTTTAACAGAAAAATAAATGAAATGTTTCCCAATATAAGATTTTAATGTAAAGTTAACTGTTTAAAATTGTTCTATTTTTTGGTTAATCTTGGCATTAAATAATCTAACAAGTGCTAACTAACCAGGATTAGAGCTGTTTCATTTATATTATTTTATTTAATGTGTTACTAATTGTGGAAATATTGTTTTAATAAAATTTGAAAACTATTCAACATCCTGATTTAAGGTATATCTAATGTATAAAACTTATATCCAAATAAAAGAAAAACATTATTATAGGACAGAGGTAGTGATTGCTATAGTTGAAAATTAATTATCCCGTGTCATTTATACTTTAAATACGTATGACAAAACACTTTTGAAATTTCTTTGATACCCTAATTAAAATGTAAATTAAAATTTTTTAAAATTCATTAAATTTTTCTTGGTTTTGCTAGACAAAAAAAAAACAACACATCTCTGGCTAAAGAAAAAGAAATTTTCATTATTTATAATGCTTCTTATTATCTTATGTATTCTTCTAAAAATCTCAAGTAAACACTGACTTTATCAATCTAATTCTACATTAAAAACAATAAAAATTTGTTTTTCCTTTTTAGACATATATTTCATCTTTTATTTGAAAAAAAAAAAGAAAAAAGTTAATGATTCTTTAAAATTCTAATCCATGCTTTAAGATAAGATATCAAAAATCTTTCAAAAGCATATGGTTACATCTACTTTATAATCCTTGATAATGAGTTTAGGATAAAATTTAAATAATTTTGAATAAATATCCAATAGTTACTTAGTGCTTTAGTATAAACTGAAGCATCAAAGTTGTAATGAAATAATTAGAGCACCTAAAATTTCCAAACCATATAATCTTGCAAAGAAAGTAGAGTAGAAATATTAACTCTGGATCGACATTAGAATTCTTACCCCCAAAATGTTCACCTGGTGAATTATCACACCCAGAATGTTCATTAGAAGATTGTCATGCCAATCTGATCCACCTGAAGAAGTGGCAAGTAAAAAAGTAAAGCAGACGACCTGAAGGCTCCCTTTTCAATAGCTTCTACAACGAGGTGTAGGAGAGGGCGCAACTCTTTTTGCTGGATTGCTCCACTTTACCCTTGATACATACCTCATATTGCTGAGTGTTAAGCAAGGAGATATCAAGTACCATTTTTAAAGTCTTTGGTATGATTCGACCTGGGATTGAACCCAGGTCTCCCGGACCATTGGTGAAACACCAGATTAACTAATTAAATAATCATTATTACAGCAGATACTGAATAAACAATTTACTGATATAGAAGTTAGAAACTTAGCGGAAAAATATTTGAATGAATTGAGAAAACCAGTCTACTGCCATGCATTGTTTTGATATAACTCATGTTTTTTTTAGTATTACAAGAGTTATTCATTATTTTTTGTTTTTAAGAGTCAGTTTTGATTAAGACATTGAATAACATTAGAAGAATCATCATATAAAAGAAGCAGAACAACAGTTTGAAAACCATGGACTTCCTAAAATTAATTAACATAGAATAAAAACAAAGGATTGTAATTTAGAGGCAATTTGGATGAAGCCTCTCTCTCTCTCTTTCTCTCTCTCTCTCTCTCTATATATATATGAAAAATAGTCATCCCAACACATTCCACTGAAGAATTGTCACCCTGTTAAAATTTAGGTGATAATTTTTCAGGTGATCCTAAACTTCAACCAAATTCAAATAACTCCCTTTTCCCACTTAAAAATCACAAAGAATAAAATGTTAAATTTTCAGCATGACAGCCTTAGTCCAACTTATTAAAAAAATTTATTTAAATTACCTGCTGGTAAAGGAGTCTTATTCAGCTGCGATATCTTCGTCACTACCATCCATGCTTGTTCTTTCTCTCCACTGATCATGAGAAAGCGAGGAGACTCATACCTAGCAAACAGTCGGAATATGAGTGTGATGAGGAAGGGAGTGGCACAGGCAACAACAAAATACCTCCAGCCATGGGTTGGAATGAGAAGCCAAGCCATAGCCCCAGTAAAGGCTGTCCCAAGAGTACCACACATTGTTATGATAATCAAGTAACTTCTTTTCTGCCGAGGCAAGAACTCTGGATATTGAGAAAGAGAAAATTCATATTTATTTATGTGACAGTTTACATCTCCTTCAAGATCTTTACAATATACTTACCAAGAATATATACATAGAGTATGAAATTAAAATGATGTTTACAAAATAAAATAATGTAATGATTTAAAAAGAATTTTCTGCAATGTAGTTTTCTTCAATGTTACTTCAATAAAATAGTGTAACCAACTAATGATCACTAACTTGTAATTATAAAATTTTTTTCAGAGTCCATGAAATAAAAGTAGAGGTTTGATGTCAGTAACATTTGACAAAAAAGCATGATCAAAATTGTAAATATCAGATAAAATTAAAAACGTTAATTATTGTTACATTTTGGTTTTTAAAAAAAATTCAGTTTTTGAACACTGTCAAAGAATTTCTGCTCTTGCCACAATTAGACAATTTGATTTTGATAAAGCTGCAAAAGAAACTGATTTTTTTATATCTTCAGACTTAAATTCTTTATCAGATTAAAGGACTCTGTACTTCAATCTATTATTCCTTTGTAATATGGCATAGTTTGTTTATTGTTTTTTTAAACAAAGTTAATGAGATGTGTATGTGTATTCTTTCCATTATCTAATTAAATAACTCTTCCTAAGTTTCTCAGAAATATATTTCGATTTTAGATCAAGAAAAAAGGGTAACTGCAACCTTTCCCGTTTTAAAATGGCTGTCATTTCAAAGCAGCAGACGACATTTTTTTCTGCACGGCATTTTCAGGTTGTATCTTGTATGGTTAGAGTTAAGGATTTGTTTTGCTAAAACGGGAGAGGTAACAATAGCCAAAGAACTGCAAAAAGAAAACAAAAAACAAAAAACACAATTAGATTACATTTTCTTACCAATGGGTAACACAAACGCAAGTGCTGCCAATCCACCTTTACCAAATGAAACGAATGACCTGAAGACAACCAGAATAGGGAAATTAGTGGCAAAAGTGGATCCGATCGCGAATATGCAACAAATGGAGACGGTGAGAACAAAAGTGAACTGCCGACCATGTTTATCGCTCAGTATACCAAAAAGATATTCTCCGAACATGGAAGCCAAACCGTTGCAAAATGGTAGCCAAGGAAACACCATGTCACTGAGGTTCCATTCTTTTTTTATCGGTTCGTTGAGGAAGACAAACACCATCAATTCGCTGCAGACAGCAAAGTAGGCCGTTCCACCAAGCATCAGAATCAAAATATGAAACCTTCCAAATTTGATGTCCGTCAAAACATCGTCCAGGCTTCGCTCCGTTTCCTCGCAGAACTGAAAGCTAAGAGTGTCATATTGAGGCGGTGGGTCCTCTTCTTCGTCCGTGTTCACTAAACTAACGTTGTCTTGTTGTGTCTGAGTTTCGTCGCTATCAATGGACATGATGAGAAGGAAAAAGAAAAGAGGAAGAGAAGAAAGGAGACAGGAATGGCCAATTAGTTGATAAACAAGTCACTTGAATCAGTTAATTATAAACATAATTTTTCGCCAAAATAGATCGCTCTGTTGTTTGTGCTTTCAGCAGCAAAAGAGCTCTACTGACGGTGATATTGAATAAATGTTCCTTCTGAAAAAACGCTATCCAGGATACAGTTCGTCATAGTTACAAATTTTGTTTAGTTTGTATATTTGCCGATGTTTTGACCAAATAAATAATCTTTTCAATTATTGATTGTAGTCAATGATATATTGCTTTAAATAAGAATAACTATATTTTTGCTTAATTAGATAAAAAAAAAAGAAAAAGGAAGTGTTAATTTTTTTTACCTGATCATTTTTTTTTCCCCAATGGGTACTTGTTTTGAATTCATATCTGTTCAGGAAAACAAAGAAATATATACAACAAAGTATGACATCACACGGTGTGGTGTACTATAGAGAAACCTAAGTTTAGATTTAAATGAAATTAAAAAAGCATACAACTTTATAAAACAAGATAATACTTTTTTCCTTCAAATATAGGAAAATTTCATTTCAAAAAATGCATTTTTGGTGTTTTATTTTTTAGGTTTAGGGTTACATTTGCCACTAGGTCTTTAAACTTAAACTTAAAACTAAGACTAGTATTCAATATTGTACACAATGTTGCATGATACTGTTGTGAGACCCAGCTGATGCATTGATCTCGCAAACAGTTATAACTTGTGTGGTTGCTCATGGACTAGGTGGTGCCGATGCTGGTTGCAGAGGCTGTGCAATCGATGTCCTGGTTTGTTCAATCCCTAGTTAACTGGGTGTGTGTGTTGATGAGACCTTGAAGTGCTGGTGTGGTCTCTGTTGGGTGTTAAAAGTTGGTGCTGTAAAAAGTCTTAGACTTAGCTGTCTATTAGTTTGTAGCAACAGCACATCTAGAAAGTGAGGATGGTCTCTGTGCTTCATGCAGATTGTAGAGGTAGCTGTATGGTCAGGTTGTAAATGTTGCTAGAGATGGTCAATGATGTGGACACATTAGTTGCCAAGGCTGGATGCTCGAAGTCCTGGTTTATTCAATCCTTGGTTAACTGGGTGTACATCAATGTGGCCTCAAAGTGTTGGAGCTAGTCCAAGTAGTGTGGTCACTCATGGACTTGGTGATGTAGATGCTGAGCAGAGGGGTTGGGTAAATATGATAAACAATAATTAAATACTTCATTGTAATTTGAAAAGGAACTTTAAAATATAATGTATTTCATCCTGTGGTTATAAACTTGTTTCCAAAAGGCCAGCAGAATTAATTCCTTTTGACAAATAGTTTGTGTGTTAATAACAGAAGTTCTCTCATGATGTATGCATAAAGTTTTATTGTCTGATGTCACAGGTGACACAGCATTTTCTCTAAACAGGGATTTTTGTTTGAGTAGCCATGACAGCTATGATAACGCCATATTTTGTTATGCACATTTCTTTGTATTCCTAAATAGACATGAACCTGGTCGAAAAGCTAATACTATTGGAATGTGAAAGTCTATTTTTAGAACAAGGGTAGAATTATTTAACTCTCAAACTAGTATCGAATTTTCAGTAGAAAGAAGAAAAGAAAGAAGAAAAGAAAAAAACTGGTAGGGTAGTAGCGAATAAGCAAATGACCCTCTCTGTCAAACAGTAGAGCGACCAAATCTATATAAATGCTCATAAAAGTTGAAAAATTATACTAGAGAGACTATTTGAAAATAAGTTAGGAAAGAGTAAGTAAGCATGTCCACCCCAAGACAAGAGTCCAAAAACCAGTTAGTAATATATTGTCCTTTTACTAAATTGTCATTTAAAATGCATGTATGATTTTATTTAATTTGTTCATTGTAAAATCAGTGCTGTATACTTTCTGTGTCTTAAATGGAAGTACAATTTTACTGTACATCCAAATTGAAATTTGAACCTAGCCAAAGAAGCTAACACTATTGGACTTATTAGAACCCCAAAACCAAAGTAAACATAGAATAGGATGCCTATAAGGATGGTAAGGAGAATTTTAAAAAAGTACTCTAATGAATTTTTAAAAAAAAATTAGTTGTGGACTTTAGCTAAGTTAAAACTTAATACTGAAAAACAGTAGAATGAAAGTAGAATGAATGGTGGACATAAAGGCAAGCAAATAAACTCTCTGATGGCTCAACGCAATGCCTAACCTGGTCCTGGGCATAAGAATCCTATGGTACAATGGCCAGGATCGATTAGTTCGATCGGGGAACTACTGCTGCTCATCTATAAGGGTGGCTTCTGTGGATAAGAATAAAAACAGCCATTGCAAGATAATCATGACCCACACTCAAACCACATGTCCAAACCGCATTGTTCCTCACGTGGGTAAAAAAGGGGTGCGTCCTGCAATGTTAGAACCTTAAATAAAATAGGACAACTACCGGAGCTGACTGCATCGGCCATAGATCATAACATAGACATAATATGCATTCAAGAACACAGATACACACATAGCAAGGATATTAAATATCATGATTCTGGCAATGGATGGATGCTAGCCACTGCATCAGCATGGAAAAACTCTGCCAATGCCACAATAAGAGATGTAGGTATGCTTATAGGACCACAAGCCCTAAAATCACTAAATAGCATAGAGAAAATACAACCTAGGATGATGTTAGCAACTTTTAATGGCAACCCCAGCACAAAAATAATCTCCTGCTACCAATGTTAGTGAAGAAACTGAACTCATCGCCTTTTATGATGAGTTATCTTCTCTTGTTCGTAGCATCCCAAAACACAACATTCTCGTTAATGGCAGAGACATGAATGCCCAAATTGATAAAAACAGAAACCACAAATTCAGCATACACAACTTGTCAAAGAGAAATGGTCAACATCTAACAGATTTCACGATAGAAAATGGATTAATATGCCTCAATACAAACTTTCAAAACAGGGAAGAAAAACTTTGGACCTACACTGTAGTGAGAGAAAAAACTTACATCCTGGATCAAAGTGCATAAGACTATGCCTTGCGTGTCAAGCAGTAAAAAATATGTTCACTTCCGAAAACAGAAGTTATAGTGGGTTGATCTCGAGTCTCACAAGAAGAAACATACCGCACATGTAAATTTCTTATGCTGGAATTTGCATAAAAGAGCATGCCAGCAGCAGGAATGGGGTGTTGTTGTTCTTTGTGGATGGCTTTTTGACTGACAGAGTGAACGAATTGACCAGATGTATACTGAGGAAGGGCTGCTAGGCACGTGTGTTGTTATTTTTAGTCAACTAAGGCTACCCAATTGTCTGAGGATACAACAGTAGGGAAAACAAATCATGGAATCCATTTCCTTCTGTTGTACAATTGCTTACGAGAGACTCTTTTCTTTCTATTGCTGAGGAGGCATACCATACACCACCACCCTTTTATTACATATACATATGCAAACAATACTAAAGCACAGATAGTAAAGTAAGTAAAGTTGGCGACCTTAGTCGAGGGTGACCCGAAGGCTCCCTTTTCAATAGCTACCACACTGAGGTGTAGAGTAAGGCACTACTCCTTTCCCTAGATTGCTCCACTTTACCCTTGATGCATACCTTATAATGCTGAGTGTTAAGGAAGGTGGGATCAAGTACCCTTTTTTGAGTCTTTGGTATGACTCTACCTGGAATTGAACCCTGGTCTCCCGGGCCATTGGCAAAAAACAAGAAATGGAATAATAGCGCATTGAATTGTGAGGCTTACTCCTCATTCAAGGGTATGTCCTTCGATCACGGCAAAAATACGACTGAGCCTACAAAAGAATGTGACCCGAACAATGGCGACCATATACTATGTCTGGGCCCTGCTTAGTAACAGGGATATTAGCGTGTTAGCATTAAGAAACAAATTCGATGCACTACAGAAGAAGACAGAAATACATACCCCAAATGACGAATATGAGAATTTCGTCAACGCACACCTAGAAGCAGCGACGAAATACCTACCCACAAAACTTAGAACTAAATCTAGAGTCTCATGGGAGACATTAATGGTTAGAGAAAAGTGTGCAGACATGAAAACTGCCTCCAAATGCAATAGAAAGAACCCAACCAATACCAATGCCCTGAAACTTAAAAAGGCACAAAATGAATTAGCCAGCATATACCTAAAAGAACAGACAGAATACATACAAAATCAGATAGATAAGATTAGAGACTCGGTTGAAGATAGACAATCTAGGATAGCATGGCAAATGATAAACGAGGTGAGCAAAAGGAAGAGCACTGCCAAAGCTAAACTGAAAGCTATCACCCAACAAGATCGAATACACCTGTGGAAACAGCATTTCAAGAATTTACTCGGAAACCCTCCGAAAGTTACTCATGAACCAATCACGAAATTATAAGTAAGCAATTAGACATCAAACTAGGACCATTTACTCAAGAAGAACTTGACTCGGTACAGAGAAAAATTCAAAATAGAAAAGCAGCAAGGCTCGATGAAATACCCCCATAAGTATGGAAGTCCAGAAAATACTGCTCCAAAACTGTAATGCCGTATATAATCAAAATCCTATAGACAGATGGATGAAGGGATGCATCCTCCCCTTCCCTAAAAAAGGTGACCTCGGATTAGCCAAGAACTACCGAGATATAACACTTACATCCATAGTGGCCAAGATATACAATGCCCTACTATGCAACTGTATAGAACCCAAAATTGAGAACATACTTAGGAAGAACCAAAATGACTTCCGGAGAAATAGATCCACGACATCACAAATTTTGACTATCCATCGAGTTCTTAAAGGTGCATGTGCAAAAAACCTAGAAGCAACAATATTATTTGTCGACTTTACTAAGGCCTTTGACTCCATTCACAGAGGAAAGATAGAGCAAATTCTACTCACTTATGGCCAACCAAAAGAAACCGCCGCAGCCATAATGATGCTTTATAGAAACACCAAAGTAAAAGTCCATTCTCCAGATGGAGACACAGACTATTTCAACATTGTAGCAGGTGTACTGCAAGGAGACACATTAGCCCCATACCTCTTTATCATCTGTCTAGACTACAGGCTTAGAAAATCTATTGATAAAATCAAAGAAAACGGTTTCAAGCTAACAAAAAAAAATGAAGCAGAAGGTACCCCACAAAAACAATTACTGATGCTGACTACACCGATGATATAGCACTTCTGGCAAATGTACCCGCCCAAGCCGAAACCCTGCAACATAGTCTGGAATGAGCCACTGCAAGCATCAGTCTCCATGTCAATGCACATAAAACGGAATATATGTGCTTTAATCAAACAGGCGACATCTCCACACTAAACAGGAGCTCTCTGAAACTAGTTGACAACTTCACCTACCTAGCAGTGTCTCATCAACCGAGACAGACATCGACACGCGACTAGCAAAGGGATGGACAGCTATCATATGGAAGTCAGACCTGACCGATAAAATGAAGCGCAGTTTCTTCCAAGCAGCAGTTGTGTTGATACTGCTATATGGATGCACTACATGAACACTAACTAAACGTATGGAGTAAAAGCTTAACAGCAACTACACAAGAATGCTGCAAGGAATATTGAACAGGTCATTGAGGCAGCACCCCACAAGGCAGCAGCTGTACAGCTACCTACCACCCATCAAGAAACTATCAAAATTAGACGAACCAGACATGCAGGATACTGCTGGAGAAGTAGGGACGAGCCCATAAGTGATGTATTCCTGTGGACCCCTTCCCATGGACGAGCAAAGGCAGGGCAACCAGCTCGAACCTACATACAGCAGCTCTGTGGCGATACGGGATGTAGTCCTGAGGACCTGCTGGAAGCAATGGATGATAGGGAGGGGTGGCAAGAGAGGGTCAGGGATATCCATGCTGATAGTGCAACATGATAATGATGACACCTTTAACCTTTCATTTTAAAGCATCTTATACAATACTAAGAGTATATGATATAAGAATCATTAAAATTTTTTATCTTTTATTCATTTTTTTTTCTTTTATTCATTTTTTTTTCTTTTTGTTTACCATCATACTCACAAACCTGGAAACATTATATATCATGATAACTCTTGCACCAAAAGATTATAGTATTTGTAGTCAATAAAAAAAAACTAATATCCAAATATCTATAATTAGACAGATTTCAACTCTTAACTAGAATACTGTTACATAAAACCAAATTATATATTTTTTGTTTCGGAAAAAAATGTACAATTTTAGAATTGACTTTTATTCTTTGTAGTATTATGATCCTTCAGACTATTATCCTCATCTTTATTTATGTCTGTACAACGTTTTGACCGATGTGCCCTCTGGCCTTCTTCATGTATCTCTTTTCCAACTCGAGAGCCTTCTTGTTGTAATCGGGATTTGCCACGGAACTTCAAACCCAACCCTTTATTCGATCCACAGGGGTACTCTGCTCTCATTCCGCTATTCATAGCTGGGTACAAGTGTTAAGCTGTGTTAATTATTATTCTATGTTACTGTCACCCTTAACCAGCATTGATCCTAAACATAACTGTCACTCAGAACTGTTTAAACCCAACGCTTATATCTACTGCGCTACGTGTCCACCAGAACAATCCAGTGTAAATTTTGGGGCCTTATAAACCTAAAATTGTTTTTGATACCTAGAACATCAACCAGTTTGACTATTTTTTTTTTTAATGCAACCTGGCCTTTTTGATAATAGGTTTCCATATTGTATTCATCTCTATACTTGGTCTACTCAGGAGGTTACTCTAGCCTATCACATGTGCAGATTCTTTAAGGCGTCTCCTCTTCCACTTTTCTTCTCTATCTATTATTTCAACTTCCTCCCATAAGGGCAGATGGTTTCCCTTTTCCCTCCATATATGGTCAGCCATACCCGATTGTTCTATTTCTCCTCGTACCCCTGCTTTGTAGTGTTCTTCTAGTCTTACTTTCAGTGGACGGCATGTCTCACCTTTGTATGTTTTGCCACAGCTGCATGGGAGGGAGTACACACAATTCTTGGTCATGTGGTATTCTGCTGGTGGTTTGACTCTTACCTGATGTCTGCGAAGAGTTGACTCACTTCTGAATGTCATCCTGATGTCGTATGGATTACATATCTTTTGAATCTTTTCTGCCAAACCTCTTACATACGGGAGACAGACTGTGGTGAGTTTTCGGGTATCTTCCTCTGTCTTGTGATCCAGATTTATCGCAGCTGATGTTATGCTCTCCTTCAAGCTCCATTTCTTTCTGATATACCTCATCACTGCTGATGGCTTTTGCTTGGTGTTGCAGGCAACGGATGATTCCTTTCTTAACATTGTATGGATGGTGGGAGTGGAAGTTGAGGTACTGTCAGGTGAAGGTAGGCTTACAATACACGGATGTGCTGAATCCATGTTCTGTGCGAGTTATTTGTACATCTAGGAAGGGCAGTTTGTTGTCTTGTTCCTTCTCCATTGTGAACTGTATAGATGGACGGATTGAGTTCACATGATTCATCAGAATTTGAACATCTTCCTGATGGGGCCAGAGAATGAATGTGTCATCTACGTATCTAAGCCACATTGATGACTTTAGTGGTGTAGATTTTCAAAGTGTTCCATATATATATTAACCAACACTGGGGACAATGGAGATCCCATCGCCAAGCCCTCCACTTGTTGGTATATGTCAGGACCCATCTTGAAGTAAGTTGTTTCCACACAGAAAGTCAGCATCTCCATCAGATTATCTATTGAGATATAGGTGCGTTCTTCTAATGAGGAGTCTGCAGCTAACCTATCTCGTACCACTGCCAAAGTCTCATCCGTAGGTACCTTCGTGAATAGACTCACTACATCTAGACTCACCATTTGGTTGGAATGAATGGGAGCATTTCTGCTCTTTCCACAAAGTGGGTGGAGTTCCTGACATATGATGAAGACTTACCACTCAATGGGGTGACTATCTCAACAAGGTAACGGCTCAATGGGTGACATGCTGGCTGAACCTAGGCAGCTGACAATGGGTCTTAATGGAATACCATCCTTGTGAATCTTAGGAAGGCCATTCCTGAATTAATTAATTAAAACAGTCTTTTAATCAGTCAAAATATGATCCCAGTACATCTATGTATTTCTACTATTGATTAACTAGGTTATTTATGCCTGTACAATAAAATTCTAAAGGCTTTGATGTCAAGAAATCATTTCTACTTCTCCTTTGGAATGAATGTTTTTTGGTGTAAAAATGAGTCCAGATGTTTGAACAACTGGTAGTCAGTGGTGTAATGGTTAAAAATAAGTTATCTCCCTTTTATGACTACTCTTCAGTAAGATGACATCAAGAAACAAAATAATTCTTTACACCATACTCTCATATATCTGATGGTCTGCACACATGTGTACAATATCGATCTCAATAAAATCATGAATTGAACAGCGTCTCCTTTGTTCTGATATTCACTCAATATATTACATGAGAATATGGTGGATGTAACAAAATCTCATATCTCAAGTCAGTGAACTTCTAAAGTGTCATCCTGGCAACATGTGGTTGAGCATTGTTATAAAGCAAAATTAGACTTTGTTAATTAACTAGAGCTTGCTGCATTTTGCTTAACTGAATATGCATTTCATCAATTTGCTGGCAGTAAATTTCTGTAGTGATGCTCTGGTTAGATTCCAGAAATCTGTAATAGACAACGCCAATGGCAGACTACCAGACAGTCACCATTATCCTCTGTTCATGCAATTTTGATTTTAGAAAGTGTTTGGGTGCTTTGTCATGATCCAATTTACAATTGTCATAAAGGATCAATTTGTGTCACAAGTCACAATTTAATCAAGAAATGGATAATTTTACTTCCACAGAAACAGCATCAAACACATTCCAATGCATCAGGCTTGTTGTAGCCTGACACTACTCCTACTTCCTTAGAAACCAGAAGTTTACCAAAAGAAAACCCCGAGCTGTTGTAACTCCGTCTCAATATAAATATGGGAAAAAAAGTAGACTCAACAGATCATCCAGCAGTTCTTGCTTACTGCTTCCTGTCTTCTTCCAGCACTCCTAGGCAATCAAACACCATCATCAACTTTCCCCTACAATGAGCTGTGACAACAGCAGCCCAGCCTTTTCTTGTTAACTGTCCTTTTCAAGACTACCTTAAAATGTCCTTTTAAAGACACGAGTTTTCTCTTAACTCTACTGTCTTTTTCAGGATTACTACAGGTCTTATTTTCCCACTACTTCCTTTTCAAGGTTGTAAACTATGCCCTTATCAACATCAAAAGGATGATGACATATTAGCAGCCAGCCAGATGCAGCAAAACTCAGAGTAAAGAACCAGTCCACAAGCAGATGACACCACTCAGACTACTATTGACTTCTCTAGCAGAGCAGCTACACCTAGCAACCCTTGCCACATGATCTGGCTATTGAGCTGCTAGCTTCATGGCTTCAGTCGATGAGCTAACAACACCAATCAGACCAACAACATTTTATCTACTCTTTAAAGCTAACATCAACCAAACACTAGTTAACTGCCAAATCAACAACCAGGATGTGGATTAGCCTGCTTTTGAGAATAGACACATCCGACTCTACTGCCATCTACAGGAACCTGGCCACTTAGTTGCACCGACCTGTTCAAGGTCATCAAAACTCACTGTCACTAAAAACTATTTGACAGTCGAGTCTACACTTTTGACATAGCAGAAACTTGATTCAAATTCCTTTTCTATACAGGGTGGAATGATAAAAATTGTTGTCCAAAAGAAAACAACCCTACAGCTTTATTTTAAAACTTTTATTGAAAAAATTAATTCAGGTAACTTGATTATGTAGTAGAGCTGACATCTATTCAATGTAGCTGCCTTCAGCCTCAATCACTGCCTCGATATGGATCCGGAACTGGGAGCATGCCTTTTTCACAAGCACCGGCGGGAGCTTGGCGAATACTCGATGGATGGCGACGATCAGGCTGGCTTTGGTGTTGTGGGAGGTCATGTTGGTGATGTTCTCAATGTATGATCAAACGAAGTAGTCCAGCGGGTTCAGGTCGGGAGAGGAAGGGGGCCAGTGAAAGAAGGGTACAAAGTCGTAGCACTCCGTCTGATGCCAAGCCTGGGTTTCTTTGGACTTGTGGGCCGGCACCAAGTCCTGCTGCCACACCCAGGGTCTGCCACCAGCCACCTGATTGCACCAGGAGATCACCACACTCTTCAGCACATCCAGGTACACTTTGGTGTTGACTTTTAAGCTAACTTCGAAGATGTGAGGTGGCATGATGTGGCCCTCACTTGAAACCACACCATAACTGTAGCCGGAAACTTTGTTTTCATCACCCTGGGCACATCCCTGTTATTTGTGGCAATCCAGCGATGGTTCTGGCTGTTGTGCACCTGGTCCTGGCAGAAGTTCTTTTGATCTGAAAAGAACCAGAGCATATTTGGTTTCTTGGGATGCTTCAGTTTGTTGAGCAACTTGACGGGCTTGATTAGCCTGAAGTTCTTTGTCTTCTCAGTCAAGATCTGGCTTGTCTGGCGCCTGTAGAACCTACACTTCAAGTCCTCCTTCACACATGCATTCACAGTTGTGTGTGAGATGCCTAAATCTCTGGCAATCTGCCGAATTGGCCGCTGAAGAGTTTCATCAATGATTGTCTGGACCTTTTCGGTGAACTCCTTGGTCCGGGTCTTCTTGGCGGTGTCCTCAGCCTTAGGCTTCTGCTCCACCACTTCCAAAGGGTTGTCCGATACGTTAAGCTGTGCCCTCAAGCATTGAACTGTCCGGATTTACATTTTGAGGGTGATGGCAATAGTCCTGTTGTCATAACTTGGATCGGTAGAGAGCATGAGTTGTACAGTGGGGCATCTGATCTCGCTCGTTGAACATTGTGTCACTTTCAGACATGATAGAAGGCTCCTATCGCTCTTGGAATTTGTACACAACTGGCCAACTAGTAGATGATCTGCAACAAAAAAAGAAAACCAGTTTTCATTAAATGGAAATGGAATCATGTTGTCTTTTCTAGGGTGACTATTTTATCGTTCCACCCTGTATTATCAGCCAAACAAAAGTTGGCATTTTAAATTTACCCTCTTGCTTTTACCATCATTGTTTTTCTGTGTCACTTTACTAATTCCAAAAAGTCTGTTGGGTCTACATGTTCATCATCCCCACAACAAGCTCTTTGATTTTCACTCAGTTCATGTGGAACACATTTATTAAGTTTCTTCACCATGCCAATTTTCTTGAGATGATCCTATGTTGAAATGCTGGCATCCACTGCCTGAGATATTTTTCAAACACTTTAACATAGGTTTTAATCAACAGGTGTTTTCAGACGTTAGTCGTGAATTTGCAGATGGACATCCTCTATTCTCTGGATCTTCAAGATTTGTATCCCGACAATGGAACTTCTGAAACCAGCAACATACTGTCCAATTACAAGCAGATCCTTCACCCTATACCCTGTTCATATTGATTGCTGTTTGACAGACATCATAACCAAGTTTTAACTCATGAAAGAAAAGTCAACACATCACTTCTTTTTTCAGGTTCATGATTTGAGGCTTGTAACCTTCAAAATCAAATTCTGAAATAAATGATACAAAATTAACAAAGAGGACACTCAAATCATTAGGAATGTGAATTTTTTATACAATTTCAATTAAAATAATTTGTTAGGACAGAATTTAAACAGTTTATGCTGAAATCAGACAGTATTTTTTAAACAACCTAATCTTATATAATTAAAATCTTTAATAGTGAATGGATACTGAAGGTCTGTGTTAAGGTATTTGGTATAGTCTAACTATGTACAAAAAATATATGGGAATGTAATATTTACACTCACTATCCAAATAATTTATGTAAGTATATGATTATAAAATAATCTACTGAACAAGAAAAGAGATTTTTCATGAGAGATGAATTGATTGAGTGAAGCTAAGCACAAATCATCTTATTCCAAACTATCAAAATGCTCTCTTACTATGAACTAGTTGTGAGATACCTTACTATAAACTATGTGCTATTTGGGTTATGAATAATCCATAGCAAACAGGAACATAGCAAAAAATTAATTGCCTGGAAGATTACAAAAGTTACCTAAAACAGTTCTATTTAGGAAGATAAAAAAAAATTCTTGGAGTAAAAAATTATAAAATTGTCGTGGGACATATTTATTTGTAATATGTTCTATCATCAACTTGCTGCCATTTTTTATATGCTTTATTGTAGTGGATGCTACTTTTTTGCAAGTCCTTTTATTCAAATACAATTTATGTTATTAGCAGATAGAAAATGCTAGTCAAAGCAGACGTTGGAGAAAGCTATAAATTTGATTTTGCCACAGAAAAAGATTTACAATTGTTTATCAAATCTGAGGGACAAATAAATAATTGAAAACCAAAAATTCCGAAGTTCTGGAATAATAGACACAAGGCAGTAATTTGTTGTTGAAAAATAAATTATTGCTCAAGAATGCAAACATAATGAGTGTTTTTTTAGCTCATGAGCATGTGAAATTTTATTGATATTTGAAGGTATTCATCAGTATCAGAGTCTTTGTAGCTGCCATTTGTGGAAAGCAATAAAATAGGAACATCGAAATGACCATTATTTGTGACCAATAATGTTAGAAGAATATAATGCAATGATAACTGTTGGAACTTAACAAGTTTTATTGGTGTATAAAACTAACAAGAAAGAAGATACTAAAACAAGAACAAAGAATACAAAAGAGTGAAGATGTTGTATATAGGAGAGTTCATTTGCTGGTATGTAACTGTGTGAAAAAAAAATTGATGTGTGTCTATAATAAAAATATATACTTGTAAGAGTTGTGTCCAGAATTATTAATATGTGAAAGCTTCTGGTACCATATATTGTACACTTTGTAATTGTGTGTAGTGTGTTACTGGCAAAAATTGATACGTATTTGAAAATGGAGTTCTACAGATGGGAAAGTAAATAGCTCTTGCTTCTGCTGCATATCAGATGAAAAGAGAGTAAATTATCTTAGCACCCCAATATTTATATCTAGATGAAATTTTCAACTAGTTGTATGTAGAGTGTTGCAGGCAAAAGAGTTAATCACACAGTGAATAAATTGTTCAATAAAGGCAATATCAAAGTTTGTCTTTTATTTTTACTCAATAAACCAGCCAAACATTTACAACCATCTAATAATTTGTACAGAATTATATTTAACAATTTTCTTCCTGTTCAGCATAACACAGCAGTTCCTTCTGAGTACAGTTATCTTGTAGATAAAACCATAGGATTACTGGGGATTATGTTGATGTGGAAATTTGTGAACTTGAAGAATACACAAAACAAAGTAAGTAAAGAAAAATCACAGAAGCCAACAAAAATAATACATAGTTAAACAAAAAAACAAAAATTAGAAATTTGAGAAAACAAAAAGGAAAGTAAAACAATTACATTGATTAAAATCTTAAGAAACTACACATGAGATGACATCAACATGGTTATGCAGAGGTAGCTTAGGGAAAGAAATTAAATCACTCTTGATAGTAACCCCAAACAATGCCAGAAGTATGCAAAAGTTAGAAGAGATAAGACTCCAAAGAACAGTAAGTGTAGGCTATGTAGAGAGAAAAATGAAAACATCAACAATACAGGATTTTGATGAACCCAGCATTGACAATCTTCACTGAAGATAACTGTTGCCACAGATACCCACTAAAGAAGATAACAGTGGCTACCAGCTATATACAGAAAAGAACTAATGCTGCTACCTGCAACACACTAAAGAACTAAAGAACTGGTGTACTGTGACATGGCTACCTGATACCTAAAAAGAACCTTTTCTCACTCTGACACAAGTCTACTTCTGTCATAAAAATAAACCATTCATTGTTGTTCTTCAAAGAAGTTTTGTTAATTTGTTCAGCACTAGGTAAATAACTACAAATTAACTTATAGTGTATGTGAACCAAACATATGATAAAATACCATGAGGTATTAGGATAGATAGAAGGTGATTGGCAAATAATGGGACAGCTTGGTTCTATATGAATGGAAGACAGGATCATTCTATCTGGGGAAAAGATGAAAATATTAATCTAAAAATGACTGTTATTGCAACTTGTAGCATCTATCGTGTAACTCTAAGGCAAGACTATTATGAATAAAAATTCACTTTCCTGTTTACTGGTTGAATTTGTAAGAAAATAATTTCTTACCACCTTATTAATAACAAATCTGATCCAAATCACTTAAACTTTTTGGCAATACTCTGTGTATATCTGAGTATATATATATATATATATATATACACCTTCTTTGGCTGATTCTGTTACTAATATTTCCTGTTTTGAAATCAAAAGAAGAAAAAAATACAATACTCAGATAAAAGAGGAAGAAGCCAAAGAAGGTTACAATAGAATTATTTTAATTTGTATACTGCTCTTCTTTTTGGCATAATAGCACTTTGTTTAATCAAACATTCTTAAATGATTGTTTTTTTCACATATCTTTTTCTCAAGCATTGTTTATATATATATACATATGTGTGTGTGTGTACATGTATATATCTATAGATATATGTGTTATATATATATGTTTTATATTTACATCTACGTATGCTCTATTACCATTATTGAGCACTCTTTAAATATAAAAAGAGCAAATTGATATAAATTTAGAAATAACTCATATTCTATTATAACCACATGTATAAGAGTTACAAACTGGATGGTTATGATATTAGAAATATCATAAGACTGTTCATCTCCCTCCTTGAACTCATTAAGAATACCAAACAAATGATTTATTACAAAAGACTAAAAACTGCCAATCCCATCATTAATAATCCCTATCCATGAAAAAAAAAAAAAAGCAAAATTAACAAAAACAACATTGCTAATAAATTCATTTACCTTATGGGAAACTAATCCAGGTAAAAATAAAATCATAAACAAATACATTGGACACATTACAACTACCCTATTCCAAAGATTGACTTAACATCTTTCACACTAGAGTACAAGAACAAACCACCTGAACAAATACAAAATACTACTCTCTCCTAAAAGGAAAATATTTGTCAAAATGACATATGCATCCAACTGCAAAAAGAGATACAAAATATTGGAAGCACAATTTATAAGAACAAGAAAGTTCACTCTCACATCTGTTTTGAACATGGCTATGTTATTCTGGTAATTAAAACTCTTTTATAACCAGTTACAAAAGCACTTTCAGGATAAAATTTGAAGCATGAAACATGTTGATTTGAGAAATTCTAACAACACTCATTGAATATGGCTAATAGATCAGTCAAAAGTATTAAGAACAAATGATCATTTAGATGATTCCTTTATACACTCTGTCCTGGAAAGATTCCGTGTGTGTAAACACAGAGAAAGCTACATAGAAAATCTATGGAGGTTGATAGGTTAGTCAGACAGATTAACCCCAATAAAAATAAGGTAAAAGGAAATTAAATCAAAATTTCAATAAGCTGTAAAATAAGAATCTTTATAAAATAAAATCACAATTTTTCAAAAGTTTTTGCTCTATATGTATATGAGAGTTTATTGTGATGGAGTGGATATTTTAGTTCTTAGACAGAACAAAGTCAATAATTCATGTTTAAGAAAAAGACATTAAGAATATTAATTGTAAAAAAAGATACTTAAATTGTCCTTGAGTATGCTAGTAAAACAATACTTTTCAGGTGTGGTGTTGAAGAGGTAGGGAGACATTAGTCACTGAGTGTTGAATCGTATTGGTCGGTCGTGTTGGCGTCAATCTGTATGCTGAAAATGGGAACTCTGTCTGCTGGTCGAAAAGGTGTGTTAGGTGGATCAAAAGGCTTGGCTGAAAAACCTGTGAATGCTTTTGATTGGTTCCTAATTCTTTATTTATCTTTTCTTTTTGTTTGACTGGAACAATGCGTCGAGCCAGGTGTGCACAGCCTTATTTCTGTAATTTCTACTTATAAACCTCTTAGGGTGAACATCCGATTCTCTACACTGCTCCAGTATCACTACAAACTCATGACATGCTCCTTATCAGTCATTAGTCATCTTCAAACAAATATGCATCAAAGGAAATTTAGAGAGATAATATCCATTTTGATTGCATAATGTCCTACTAGAAATAATAAAATCCTAAAGACTGGTTTAGAAGAAAATTAACTTATTACAAAAAAATTAGTAGGGGTGTACTTATTTATGGGTGATATTGTATGTTTCAGTTTACTGAACATTAAATGTGCAGGCAGTATATATAATTGAATTGCAGTAAATAATGATGTAAACAGATCAATAAGTGAACAGGTACCAAAATAAGGGAGTATTAACAGTACCAAAACCAATATTAATACACTGTATATCCTCTTTGGGCATTAACGGAGGTCTCTACTCACATATGCATATGATTGTACAGATAGTAAATACCATTCTCTAAAATATCATTCCATAGCAAAAACTTTGAAAATTTTATCAGAACCCCTAGCATACAAATACTGTATTCATGTTGAAATTGGCATTGTCCATCAAAGCATTGTTATTTTTTCCATCAATGTATACTAAATAAATATATTCTAATACAAAATTTTAAAAAATCAAGAAGTGGTTTTCATGATTTATGGTTTAGTCAGACTGAAATCCTCCTCACTACTTAAGTGGGTGACCACTTTGTAATAGCAGCTACTATAAGCAATCTGAAGCCTGTGTGCCAAACTAAGTTAAAACTTAGCAAATTCTAAGAAGTTATCTTTGTTTCTTCTTCAGCATAACCATTGTGTTATATTGATATGTTAATCCTAAATATCAAGACTTATTACATTGAAAAACAAATTGGATGATAAATTAGAAGAGAAAATAACTTATTCTAAGCAAAGAAGTCAACTGGGGAGTTTGTTGTCTGCTGATACATATTCTCCTGTTGCAAATGGAATGCAAAATACAATCACAAAATTGAGATGGGAAATTCTTCTACATGTATCATATTTCCTAGACTTGTCATTTTCAGGCTATTGCTTGTTTCACTCTTTCAAACACTTTTTATTTAGTTCGTTATTCCAATAAATTGATCACCCTGTTGGAAGGGTTTTGAATATGCTGACTGTATCCTCTGTAGAAGGGTAAAACCCCTTTCAAAAGAGGTAACCTGGATATAACACTATATAACTGCATCTGAAGGAGAGGCTCTAGTTTTGGTGCTTTATTGTCATTACTCCTAAATCTACTCTGACCCAGAGAAGTGGTTAAGACTCCATCTATGGGTTAAATAGATCTATTAGAAATTTATATATATCAGATTGGAATACTTGGTACCATGTAACTGCAAATTATCTGTAGTAAGAATAGTTACTTGAAGCTATATTTGTTTACTAAGGATTATTATTATTAGCAACATGAAACTGTATAACTGTATGCAAATAAATGATTATTAAATATGATCAGTTTCTTTAAATCATGTATAAATTATTAGTATTAGATAGGAACACTTGGTAACTGTGCAAACGAATGATTCTAATAGTCAAATAAAGAGTGTGATTAAAAAAGAATGATTGCATTGAAAATGTAAAGTTATGAAAATATAAAGTCATATAAATTCATAATATAGATTAATTATCAAATAACTCATGAGGTATTACGCCATTATGCCATTAAATAAAGCATACCATACCAGACATAGCTAGGTGCAACTTTTTCTTGTTTCCTGAATTGAAAATTGATCTCAAGGATGTGGGGGACATTTAAAAATACAATAGCTCTCCATATTAAGAGAAGTTTCAGATATGATTCAATGAATGCAAAACTTGCTGGAATAGATGTTGAATGCCAATAATTATTATGGTCAAATAAAAGAAGCATGATTTAAAAAAAAATAATTGCACTGGAATGTTGAAAATATAATTATGATCGTAATCAAACACTTACAAATGGATCAAATTTTGGCATTAAATAATCCATAAGGTTTGATATAAATCAAACCCAATGAATAAATTAAAGATATTGAAAAATTTCACAAACTGGAGATTTATATAGGAAATTAGTTTCTGCTGTATTATGTTGAGTTATTCACTAGTGAACACAAGTACTTGAGTGATTGTCTTGTAGTAGGAAAAGAGCAGATACCAAATCTTCTTAGTAATTGTATATAACTTTTATTATTACTTTCAGAGACTGGCTCTGAGATATGGGTTTTAGGCTGTTAGGCCCATTGTTTTGATGTAGGAAATGGCTGTTAATTCTAACCCTGAGTATATTTTCATCCTGTATCTTCAATTCCATCCTTTCTTGGGATGGCATGTGTATCTCTCATCAATATGTGGGTCTGTGTAAAAGTTGGTCTCCTAGCATGTGGCTGCTGTATTTTTAATAGCTTCTAGGCACAGGATATCTTGCCTGTCCACAACAACCCCATTGCAGGTTTTTCCAATTACACTTACAATTTCTTACTCTGCATCTGATAAAATTAGAGTCATTTTCAGATCATCTCAGAGTCATTTTCAGGTTGTATGCTGTATGAAATGAGCTAGGCAAAATAGCTGTTAAACATTAAAGCTGTACAATGAATATGCAACTAAGAAGGAATTTAAAAACATGTTTATACAGTGCAATCAAAAATTTGCAAAAAGAGTTGTGAAGACTGTATTTCAAGTTTGTTGTTGTTCTGGGTTTATTCTGAATAGAATTTGTTTATTTGTCTAAATTTCTGAGATGAAGCTTGATAATTATTATGTTGTAATGGAATATCCCATACTCTCTTTCATTCAGGTGGACTGACTATATCAGTGACTATGTATATAATGAACATGGCATTATACCTATTCTTGCTTTGGGGATTAGTAGTGTGCTTCACTATTCCTTGTCTATCTTATTGTATCTCTTTTTCAATTAAACCCTCTTTCTTTTATTGATGCACATGTTGACTGTTCCTTTCCACTTGAGTACAACCTTGTCTGATCCTATCCTTTTTAAAGACACAACAGTGGCGATGATTGACTCAATTCAAACTTATAAAAAGAAAAACCCCAACACTATTTGTAAGATGTACAATAGTAGTAATTACAGATTGAACAGACTCACATTGAAAATACTCAATGAAAGCACACAACGAAAAAGATTTCAGTCATTGTGGGTAACACTACAATGACACACAAAGAACTGTTTTTGGAAACAGTGAGAAACAATTTTCTTTAAAAGGAATAACTTTGGTAAGAATCTTTTCTTCCCTATTTTCTGTTAATAGAAAGAAAAGTAAAAATCATGTTGTTTAACTCAACACAGGATTCAAACTTGAGATGCTACATTATGAAAAATTGTGTCTTTCCTGAACAAAAAAGGATTCTCACATGAACATTGCTAAAAAAAAACTCATGGATTTTCTTTTCAAAAAAGTTAAATTTTTTTTATGTGTAAAGTATCTTTTCGTAAAGTATCTTTTTAGTGCTTAAATTTTTCTTCTGGTCGATATATATTTTTTCTAAAAAAAATGGAACGACTTGTTGAATTGACCAAAGTGTTACATGCTAATGGGCGGTTACAACAACTACGATTGTGTCAACAAAATTTGAAAAATCACAAAACATTTTTCAAGATGCACTGATACAATCATGAAAACAAGTAGCAAAAGACACCAAGCTGTTATATGAAACTGTATTACCTAAGACAACAGAAGAACATGGCTCTAGGTTTTTTCTCCTGAAGGAATATTGAATTCATTATAAGAATTCAAGAATGATTTGACAATGGAATAACCTTCCCCACCTATTTTTGTAGATATAAGATGATTTTTATGAAAAGATGGGAACAATGGTTGGATGAAGAAAAAACACTCTATTACTCCAAAAATTAAGCACAGGGGAGAACACTAAATATACAAATCTAATTCTACCTAAAAAGCTGGAGGAGATCTCGTTTGAGGAGACAATAAAGATTTTGTCAGGAATTTTTGATGAGACAGATAGTTTATTCCATAATCAATACAAATGTTTGAATATTGTAAAACAAGAGAATGAAGACTGTGACTTATGCAGGCAATGTAAATTCCCGATGTGAATTATTTAAATTACGTGACTGGTCAATCGATATGTTTAAATGTTTCATCTTCATCCAGGGACTTACAGCAGCAAAGGACAAAGGCATCAGATCTAGGATTTTGACTATCATGGAGCAAGACTCTGAAATTATGCTACAGAAGGTGACTGTAGAATGCCAGAGGCTGATAAATGTACAGCGAGACAATACATGGACCAAAGAAAAGAATATTTCTCAAGTCCAAGCGATAAAACAACCGAAATTTACAAAAAATAAGGTGACAACATCTCAGTGTGATGCCTGTAGGGGAGGGGGTCTCATTTAAAAAAAGGACTGTTTTTTAAGGATAAGGTTTGCTTCAAGTGTGGTAATGTTGGTCACAAAAGTTCCCACTGTTCGTACAAACAGAAAAGAAAGAAATGAAAATTTAAAACAAAAGTAAATGTTTTATCCAAGAGCGATATTTAAAATGGTGGAAAAAGGAAATACGTGAATACAAAAATAAATGGACATGCATTGAAGTTATTGTTAGATACTAGAAGTGACATTTCTGTTGTGAATGAACAAACACGGAAGAAAATAGGTTGTCCACCATTGAGGAGTACCAAAAAAATAGCTAGAGGTGTATCAGGGAAAAAGTTAAATTTCAGGGCGAATTTAGCTGCATCGTATCATTCATGGAGAGAACTTTCAAATCAAAAGTTTAAGTTCTTCCAGGTATATTGAATTTTTTTGGTACAGATTTGATTGCACATTTTGATTTATGGCAATTGCTTGTAAATTTATTTTGCAAAAAAGTGGATGTAGCAATAAAGGAAAAATATGAAAAAACAGAAAAATTTATTTCTGACTTGAAAAATGAATTTCCATGAAAATTTTGGACAATGTACGAAAACCAAGGTTAGGTTTGAACTTAAAGACAGCATAAGAATAGTATTCAAAGCAAAAAGGAATGTACCATTTCAGCTTTGGATGCAGTAAACCAAGAACTGGAACATTTAGAGAAAGTGGGGGTATCTCTAAATTTGATTATTCAGATTGGGCGGCACCAACGGTGTATGTAAAGAAAAAGAACGAAAAGATCCAATTATTTGCAGATTTTTCAAACAGATTAAATGACTATCTTAAAGACCATATTTACCTGTTACCTTCACCGGAAGATATTTTCAAGCTAAATGGTGTTAAGGTGTTTTCTAAGATTGATCTGTCTGAAGCATATCTACAAGTGAAAGTAGACGAAAAATACTCAAAGTTATTTGTGATTAATACACACAAAGGGCTTTGCAAGTTAAACTGTCTCCCTTTTGGGTTAAAGGTTGCTCCCATTTTGTTACAACAAGTAATGGACACCATTTTAGCTGGACTAGAATTTGCCACACAATATCTAGATGACATCCTGTTAAGGATTGAAAACAACGAACAGCACAAAAAACATATCAAGGGTGTGTTCCAGGAGATTGATGTATATGGCTTCAAGCTAAGTTCCGATAAATGTGATTTCTTCATGAAGCAGATAAAATATTTAACAAGAATAGTAGAAGACAGGACCTGGAAAGGGCCAAAGCTATTAAAATATGCCACCACCAAACAATGTCACTAATTTTCAGGTGCTTTTAGGCTTGGCCAACTATTTTAGCATCTACATTCCCAAAATGTATGATCTTAGAGTGCCAGTGAATGACCTACTGAAAAAGGGTGCAAAATGGATTTGGTCTAAAGAATGCAAAGATGCTTTCCAGAAAATAAAAAGCTATCTGTTATCAGATTTATAGTTAGCTCATTTTGACCCTAAAAAAGAGATAATTGTAGCATTCAATGCTAGCAATTATAGGATTGGAGCGGTAATTCTCCACAAGTTTGAAAATGGGACTTCAAAGCCCATAGCCAATGCATCCAGAACCCTACTTCCTGCGGAAAGAAATTATAGCCAGATTGAGAAAGAAAGCCTGGCTATAATCTATGCGATTAAGAAATTTCACAGGTTCATCCATGGGAATAAATTCACATCACAGATGGATCATAGACAATTGTTAACAGTTTTAGGATCAAAAAAGGTATACGCACGCACACTGCTAACAGGTTACAGTGCTGGGGAATAATCTTGTTGAACTACAACTTTAAGATGGAATTCCTGTCATCGAAAAAACCAGGACATGCCAATGGTTTGTCAAGATTGATCCCAAAATTTTCAGAACAGTTTGAAGACACAGTGATAGCTATCTTAAAGGATGAAAAGTAATTATCTGTTTGGCTATGCAATACAATTTGGGAGTTACCTGTGACTCTAGAAGATATAAAAAAAGCAGCTGAGAAGGACAAATTCCCTAAACAAATGAAGAAACAGGTATGGCTGATTGAAAAACAGAAAAAAGGATCAAGTATATCACCTTGTTCAATCAGCGAGCAAGTACTACTATATGCAGATAGAGTGGTAATGCCTTATACACTGCAAAAGGAAATCCTGAAAGAATTTCATATAGGTAATCCAGGCATGACAAGAATGAAGTCATCAATGCGTAGCTATACATACTAGCCTTGGATGGACCAGGATATGGAAAAAAATGGTAAAAGAGTGTTGAGGTTGTCAGCTTGCGGCAAAAGCACCACCAATAAAAATCCAGCCATGGCCTAAAACACATGTTCTGTGGATGAGGTTACACATAGACTATGTTGGACCTCTAAATAGTCCCTATTACCTTATAATCATGGACAGTTTCTCCAAGTGGCTGGAAATATTTAAGTGTAGACATCTGACATCCACAAATACTGTCAATGTATTAAATAAGCTTTTCAGTTGTTTTGGTGTGCCAAAAACTTTGGTTGGCAACAACAGAGCACAATTTACCAGCATAACAAACAATAAACCACATAACAAACTCTGTTTACCATCCAAAATGGGCAAGTGGAGAGATTCATGGACACTTTCAAAAGAGCTCTAAGACACTGATGAGAGGAATTTACAAAAGGTTTTAGCAGTTTATAGAATTACCCCCAATCTGAACACAGATTCAGGCTTTTCACCAGCTGAACTGCTGTTTGCAAGAAAAATTCGGTCAGTTTTTGACAGGCTGTTGCCTAGTTCAATGAAAGAAGTTGTGAAAAAAACTTTGTGACAAAGACAGAGTTTTCTTCAGTAATTATAGAGGTGGAAAAAGCTTTTGGGAAGACGGAATTATCACTAAAAGATTTGGCAAAGGGATACTCATGCTCAAAGGAAGAACATTCGAATGTAAGAGACATTTAAATCAGTTAAGACCAAGATATATTAAAAATGTCATGCAAAAAGATAGTGAAGAATTGCCAATGGAAGTAACATATGATGCATTTGAAATACCAGTTCCCATATCTCTACCAGTACCAATGGAAGTATCTCCAACCCCACAAGTACCAGAAGTATCAGCTCCCTGAAAACTACTAATACTACACATCCCACCAGCACAAAAATTGGTCATACAAGAAAGTATCAGGAAGAAGAAAAAAGTCAAATGATTATATCTCGACCCCAAAAAGAGGGGGTACTGAGCAAAATTTTAATGGGAAAATTAGCTCAGGGGAAGGTTTTTTCATGGAATATCCCCCAGTGACAATATATATAGTGAGCATGGCATTATACTTTTCCTTGCCTAGCAGACGAGGCCGATGGCATTGATTTGTTGATGGCTTTGACCCAAGCCAGCTTTTTGGCTGGACTGTCTGGCATTTGTATCAGACAGGGTAATCCCCCTTATAACTTGACCTTCAGGTCATTTGAACTTGTATCACTTCCTGTCTGGTGGGAGGCAGAGACAAATAACTGTCCTTACTTCGAGGCTAAGGTTGACTGTATTAATTTGCTATTGGTTTTGTCTCCAGCTGGCTCTTTAGCCAGACTGTCTGGTATTCATGTTGGATGGGACATGGTCCATCTAAAGACTTGAGGCCGAAAGGCTCCCGGCTTTGGCTGGACCACCTTTGGTGGGCAAGCTGCATTACTGACTCCTTTGTATAGCACTGGACCCTGTTGTCCAGTTTAAGCTATAATCTGACATTTGTGCCTGGACTCATGTTTGGGTCCATGTCCATCTAGGCTCATCAGCTCACATTGCATCAAGTCTCCTTTTGGGTTATTTGACCTTGTGTCAAGTCCAGTCTGGTGGGAGGCAGAGACAAATATGTCCTTGCTTCAGGGATTAGTCGTGTGCCTCATTATTCTTTGTCTTATTGTATCTCTCTTGCAATAAAATCCTCTTTCTTTTATCTACGCACATGTGGACTGTTCCTTTCCTCTCAAGTTCAACCTTGTCTGATTCTATCCTTTTTAAGGATACAATATATTACTAAGAATATTTGGACTATTAATCTTATCTTCATTAAAGACACATGGTGCAGGGGATGAGGCATTTGATTGGAAGGTGCTTCTGGGTGAATTCATCTGGAGGTTGTAGGTTCAATCCCAACAACAGGTGAGACTATCAAGGAATATATACAATATCTTAACACTTGTACCCTGTTTAACAGAAGTGGAACAGTCTTCCACTGTGGTTCAAATAAAGGTTTCTGTTTGAGATTCTGTGTGGACTCCAGAGTTCAACATGAAACACCTGAAGAAGGCTGAAGGACATATTGGCTGAAATGTTGTGATTATAACAATAAAGATGAGGTCAATAGTCCGAATATTCTAACTAATGAGAATTTGTTTAACAAAATCTTTTTTTCTTTGCACTATCAAAAATAGGTAGAAGATTATTTTCTTGTTTTGTTGGAATTACCAATGTTGTAGTGTGTGAAGGTTCTTTGGAGAAGTAATTATCATTATATGGAGATACACTTAGTGTAACGCTTGTAGACGTGCAACCATTACACTCTGGATGAAGGTATTTGTGCTTCACTTTGTATTAATGCCCTTGACAAAGGCATGAATCCATCTCTTTCCCTAGCTGTGAGTAATTAGTAGGGCAGACTGAGCTCTTTAGCCTTGGTAAGACAACTAGTTTAGAAAGGAAAAACCTCTTAATTTAAAGTTTGAAGAGTGTTTTGAGAATAATATACTCAAACTGCACACAATAAAAAGACAATGGGAAGTAGTGAATGAATGCAGGTTTTATTTTACAAGAATTTTTAGGAAACATACATTTCATTGTTCTGAGGAATGTTTTTTGTAGGCATCAGTTTAAACTGAAATCTTTTACATGAAAAATAATACTGAACTTGAATGTTTGAAATGTTCATTTTTTGTGAGAATGTTATTATAGTTTTAGTACAGTGGATCGGGAAAACGTTTTTGAAGTAAAGTCTAAATGAATCAATTCCTTTGGTGGTCAAGTAGGAAAAAGAAAAAAGGAGACTTACTCAGAGTTGATACCAGTCATTTTCAGTTTTTTCTTTTAGGGATGTGTGTACTTTTCACACATGGAGTCTGCTAGGACCAGGAATCTAATACAAGCATGACTGTGACATTCCATTCCTGAAGAGAAAGATCAGGAGAATTCTGTTTATTGTCACTTGTTTTTACAAAGATATTATCAGTGTTCCAAAAGGTAAGAGTTGGTGATTGTGTTTTAATCTCTTCATATTTTATTCTTGTTTATCTTATTCCTTTTTTTGTCAATATTCCCCACATATATTAGTATTATGTGAAATAATTAACATGGCATTAGTTTTAAAGGAATATCAAGGCCAATATTTAGAGCAATGATCAGTGAAAGATAGTAAGTGTTATTAATGAAGTAGTAAGTGTTATTCATAAAGTAGTAATTATTAGTTATTGTATTTTATCCTTGTGTGGTGGAGATTCCTGGATGTACAGGTGTTGATAGTCTTGGTGGCTTTATTCCCACATATTCATAGAAATTAAGAGATAATACTTTGATATTGCCAGTTGGCTGGGGCTGAAGAATACACTGACTACACTTCTGCAGAGGGATAAGACCCTCCCTCAAATGAGTGTCCTGGATATGACACTAAACAATCTGATGGTGAGGTTACAGTGATGCTGGTGCTTTGGGGAATGCGGAGCACTCCTTCATTGCCATTGCTCCCAGGTCCACTCTGGCCCAGAATGGTAGCACCTGATAGGGCCCTATCTATGAGTTAAATAGAACTAAACTGCATACTTATGCTAAACTGAATTGTTTGAATAAGAACTGTTTGACAAAACTGAATAGCTTGAATTAGAAATGTTTTTGACAATTAAACTGTGTACTTACATTTAAACTGCGTACTTATGCTAAACTGAATTGTTTGAAATGGAAATGTTTTTGACATTGAAACTGTACTTACACAAAACTGAATTGCTTAATATAGAACTGTTTTGACATTGAACTGTGTAAACAAAATCTATATTTTTGAAATAGAAGAGATTATTTGTTTAAAAATGGATTTGGCATTAAATAACCTACAAAGGTTGATATGCCATAAAACCCAACCAACCAACTAACCAACTAATACTTTGATAGCTGAATAATGATGCTATGAATAAAAGATTTTGTCATAATGTGATGCTAACTTTTGCATAAACCTAATCCCAGTGAAGATAAGAGACAAGTAAATGTATATTTACACCTCTATGTATTTGAAAAATAGATTACTAGTCATTTACTAAGCATAACTTAGAAGTATTAATCAAATTCACTTATGATAGTCTGCTTGCCTAGCTTGCTATCCATTACACCACTCAAGGTGCCCCAAAAGATTGCTTAATAGAAAACAACTTTTAATTTTCAGCAGGATGTTGCTTTTTGATTGGACAAAATAATGATGTATTAAGATAACTGGTTGATTGAGGTTCAGATTCCTGAAAATACTCTTTAAATAGATTTCAGTGCAAGATACAAGGTTTGGTTTGGTTTGGTTAATGGCATATCAACCTTTGTAGGTTATTTAATGTCAAAGCTATTCTCCTAGAAGAACAGTAGTGGTACTATTTAACCCATAGCTGGAAGGATAACGGGGTTCATACCTTTTCCAAGGGTATTTGCCAGAAAGTGAATGTAATAGTGCGACTGGAGTACGAACTCGCTTACTACGATTCCGCAGTCCATCGCTTTAACCACTACCCCCCCGCAAGATACAAGAGAAATAGTATTTGTTCTCAAGTCCTCTACAAAATATAGACACTTAATTACTAAAAGATCTTTTAAAACTTCATCACTTAAAAAAACAAAAAAAGAAACAAAAAAAACCAAGAACAAATTGCAACGTAAATGAATATTCGAAGAAAATGTTTAATGATAAAGATTTCTTTTTGAGCTTTGCTTTAAAATTAAAAAACGTTGAGGTAAAAAGTTAACAAAGCTTTGAAACTAGATAATTTTGAATGGTAAATTATTAAAGAAAGATAATATCTATCGTTTTTTTTTTATGTTCATAATAATTGTATGTATTCTATATTTGTTTTCATTAAACCTTTTCCAAAAACTGAGTTATGCACTTAAAATGTTTTGAGGCAGATTTTATGGATAAAGACAAATAAAAGAAAATTGCACGTTTGTAATGTTTAAGACTGGAACAGATTTCGAAAATTTTGATTTTGAAAAAAACATTAATTTTAAATTATTTCTTAAAATAGCAGTAAATTATTTTTCTAATCAAAAACATTTTCCAAATAAACCAAAACCTATGAATTACCGTTTTTAAATATTTAATACCGATGTTTTTTTGCCTTTAAAATAGATTTTAAGTGCGAAAAAATTAAGAAAATATATTTACTCTTATTTGTGACAAATAATGAAATTTTACACTTTTAAATAACTTAGGAAATAACGAAATTGTTTGCTGCATTCCTCTAGGTCAGAATTAATTATATTCTTTTATTCCACCCTCACCAACTCAATATTTTTGTAGGGTTATAGCATTCATACTCGGTTACTAAAAAGATGCCAATTGTTTTGTGTTAACCCAAAATACATACAGACAAATAATCCATCGTTTGTATTTAAAGATTGGTTTTCATTTGAAAAATTTATTAGATGTTTATTAAAAAATTGCTACGAAAATAAAATTACAACTAAAAAGGATACATGTACTCATTATTGCCGAACTCCTCCAACAAAGCCGCCCTTTTTCTTTTAACTCGCTGAGCCCCACTTTCACACACAAAAAAGTCATTGACAGAATTTTACTCCCCCTTTCTCTCACACACAATTAACCTTTCATTATGGTTATTTAAAAAAATATAGTAGCTTTATTCTTTTTACGCATCTTAAAATCAATGCAAAAGAAAAAGAAAACGCGTTTACCACACCTGATTTTTTTGCACAACTAGGCGTGGTTAACGTTCTTCAAACATTTTTATTCAACAGTTTTCAAAAATATTGTATAATACGCATTATACAGTTTGTGAAAGTCGATTACCATATTTGATAATTATTATCAAGTTATGATTTTAATCGCAACACGTTTCATAGCATGGATGGCAATAATGGAAACCGACACCTGGAAGTGGATGTACCGGATAATGGTTATCATTTTACAGATTTATTTCTTACACGATCTTTCTGAAAGAAATTCTTCGCAAAATATATAATATCTTAAATTTATTATAACGTATCAGAAAATCAGTCTTGTTAAGATAACTAATATTTTTACAAGTAATTTTCAAGTATCACGTGTTCTCAATTGAGTCAGAATTTTTTGAATCGACTTCCTTTTCCTGTATGACAACTTCCGTTGGCGCCTGCGCATTAAGCGTCCGTGTTGGCGCGTCTAGGTAGAACACGCGAGTCTTGAATTTTTGGTTAAGTCCCCGTTGGGTGACTCTTTGATTTATTAGATCGACATCTATTTTTTTCTCCGATCTACCACACAAGAAAGTAGCCGAAAAGTAAACATCATGGACATAAACGAGCTAATAGAAGTGTTACAATCTACCTTGGACCCGGCCCGTCGGGAACAAGCAGAGCAACAACTCCATGAGGTAAGATAAAAAAAGATGACAGAAGGCGGCTAGGTTTTGGACGGACCAAATAGTAACACGTTTTTTGTTTTTACCTCTGAACAAAATGGCAGTCGGTTTTTTTTAAACTATAGTGAGAAGAGTATATTTTAAAAAAATAAGTAAATCTTTGAATTTTTATTTTCTGACTTCAGGTTCTAATTATTTATAGTTCGAGTCTTTGTGTTCGAACTTGTGTACTCTAAGCGCTGCCTATGTCTAATTTCCGACCTCGAATCATTCCAGCTTGTTTTATAGCGATAAAGAATAACCATTTTATTTTGATAAAGTGTTTAATGTAAAATAAAAATAAAAAGCAAAAAAAAAAAGAAATTTTTTTTTATATTCTGAAATAAAATCTCTCTCTCTCTATATATATATAGAGAGAGAGAGAGAGTTAAAAATATTTTCCCTACTTTATTCTGTGTACGAATTTAATGAAAGTGTCGGGTTTTTATGACAATTTTTTTTGTTCTTAAATAAATACGATTCCTGTTGCTGGACGTATTTTTCTTATTAAAAAACCTTCTGTAGTTTATTTCTATTTCGAATTAAACGTCCATAAATGCTGTGTAGTGTCATCTATACTTTTTTTTCCTGCAATATTTAAGCATCGTAAAATTAAAGCAGTGTTATATATTTTCCCACTTGAGGGATTTTTTTTTTTTGTTTTTTTTTTTACTACGAATATTTTTATTTCGGTGGTTATAGAAAAAATTGTCGTTAATTCGAATAATTACCAAAAGAATGTCTATGCACACTTAAAAAAAAATTGAATATCCGAAAGGAATAACTTAATCCTCGTCTTTCAAGTTTTAGGATTTATTCTAAGCCTTTCTTCGCTATACTTAATCTGAACATGTTCAATGTCAACTTTTTTTATATTGCTTAATACTTATGTAAAATCGATTATAGTTATTGGTATCCCCCCCCCCGAAAAAAATGAAACTTTAATATTTTTGTTTTAGAATTCTTAGTTCAAGCTAACTTACCATAAAGAAAGCATGTCATGTGACTTGTCGTAATTTGTACTGAATACAAGCAAAATGGCTCCTCTGGGTACCCCCCCCCTTTTAAAAACTAGTTTTATGTAACCTTAATTCTCTAGATTCCATTACCAAAGTTTGAGTTGATGAAGTATTTGATGGAATACGTATTTGATGATTTCTACAAGCCGCAAAAACCATTTAACAATAAATCTGAAGTTTAGCTCTATTTAATTGGGGGGGTGTTATGGAGAGATGTTTGATTTTTGATCAAGGTTATAAATTTTTTTTCCAATGTTTTTAGTCGAATTATAACGATTGTATCATCACTAAAGTATTTCTTTCTAATAAAGAACGTAGGAAACAACGTGTATTAACGTGTCTAACTTTGGTAACAACGAGTCTATTTTTAGCTTATTTGATTTAGTTTTCTACCAGCTCTGATTTTGTATTGTTTTAATAAAAAAATGATAAAAATAGATAAGAGCTTTAAAGAAATTTCAGGACATTTTTTAATTATAAATAACATGTCTGGAAGGGAAAATTAATCTTTAAAAAATATTACTTGTTTTCATTAATTAACTAAAAATTGTCAACAACCCCTAATCTTATTGGTGGAAAATGTTAAAATAATCTTAAATATAATTTTATGACGAAAATGTGGGTTGTCAGCAACATGCCTTGTTCGTTGAAATTCTAAATATTCTATTGTAACAATTTTTTATGCGAAATTAAAAAGTACAATAAAACTTGCTATGAATTTACGCTATTTGAGTAAATCCTTTGTTTCTATCAACAAAGAATAATTAATATTGGTGTGTGCACAAAAGTTTCCAGCCTTAAAATATTAATAACGAAAAATCTCTTGTTTAAATTTGTTAGTGATTGATTTTCGCTATATTGAAAGTAAAATTTTTTTTTTTTATTAACAGTGTTTGGTTGATCTTCTTTTTTTTTTTTTTTTTAATATCAAGATGACTGATAATAAATTATGGCATGCGTTATTTTATTTTCTCACTCTTAATAGTTAGGTATATACATTTAAGTAGCCCCCTCTCCAAGAGTTAACATTTCTTTTGCAAAAGATTGAAATCAAATCTTGGACAAGATTAACGCCTATTTTCATTTTTTTTTTTTTTAAATTCTAAATTATTTTCCTACGTCTTGAATATAGTCTTATTTTTTGGTACCGGGGCCCCCTCCTCTGTCTCCATCCTTTTATAAACTTCTCAAAACTTTTTTTTAAAGATGTGAAATATAGCCTGAATCGGTAATATATACATGATTAAATTATTTTTATTTATTTATTTTTTTTACTGTAATTAATTTTTATATTTTGCTGAACTGACTGTTTCTTTAATTTTTTTTGCTTTTGGTGAGCACGTGGGTTTTCCCGGTAAATGGAGGAGTAAAGAATTTTCAAGACGACACGATGAAGGTGGTAGCATTAATGTCGGCGTTCCGTTTTTATTTTGGGCATATGCTCACCTTTTGAATTTTTCTTTTTTTTTCTTAATTAAAGAAGAAAATTACTTTTCTGTGTATCGATAATCGTAGTGTGAATTATTTTGTTCATAAAATACATTATAATGCTTAAAAATGTTAATTTCTTGTGAGTGAAATAATTCATTTTTATTTGCGCATTAGAAATAAATCGTCGTACGGAGAAGGATAAAACATCCATTTAGGACTTGAGAAGAGAGAATTTTCTTTGTGTGTCGATGAAGTTCGATAATACTTATGAATGAAGAATCTTATATAAACTATCGATGGTATTTTGTGTGCAGTCAGATGTTTAAATGTGCAGTTGGTTTTTTAAGAAAATGATACGAAAAATTAGTGTTAACCAGAAATTTGACTTTTTCATAGAAAATATTCAATCATTAGAGTGTTAGAATAGATAATTTTTTTAAAGCGATATTTCTCTCCCCATTTACAGATCTTGTGAAAATTTCAAATTTGTTATTGTATTTATAACTAATTTATTTTGTATGTTGACCTAACAAAGACGTATAACATATGGAACTTGCTATTTATTACGCAGTGCCGTATATAACTACTTCACTTTCCTATTGAAGAAAACGCAAACTTGATGCGTTTAGATTTTTCTACCATCACTACTACTATTAGACATTTATACGGTCGTAAGCTTGTAACTGTTAGTAATACTTGTTAAATATTACGTTTTACATTGACTTATAAGCTAATGAAACACTTCCCCATCGAGAAACGTTCGTAATTGTTTTAGACCTCAACGCTTTAACAAACATGCACACATATATAAGTTGAAAAAATTGTGACCTCATTCCAACCGCGTGCGTGCCAATGTGCTGCTGAAGAACCTCACTTTTTGAAACGAAAACTATTTTCTAATTGGGGTATAAGAATTTTTTTCAATATTTTCACCAAAAACTTGGTAAGCCCTAAGTGGGGAAAATGGGTGATGAACGATTTTATTCAGTAAGCATTTAGTTCCTCACCCTGCTGAAAAATGTGTCTAGACATGTCCGTTATTATTAGTGTTTAGTGCCAGTAAATATAGTTGCACAGTTCTCAAATCTGCTAGTTTGCCTCGAGATACATTCCTACCATTACAGATGATCAACCAGGACAATTAACGAAATAGTCACCCTTTGTCTATCTGCTATTAATTATTGATCTGTCTCGAATTTAATTTATTTACTTTTAAAAGATGACATCAATACCACAATTGATACGCACTTGCATATCCAAAAACTTGGTTATGAATACACAAGTTTGTATAAAGAACTTTAAATAGAATTTGACAGCTGTTGCATCCTCTTTTTTTTTTGGTACTTAACTTTTTACTCGTACTTATTTTTTTGTTAATCTTTTTGTCATCAATATTTCTATTTATACATTTTTTTTCCACAAAGTATTTTTGTAGCCAAGCACATGAAAGTATGAGTATATTTATTTAAAATTGAAATGTTCAAATAATCTACATAAGTATAAAACGCATTTTATTATATATGACAGATTTATTCTCAACAGAAATACTGCTAAGTCCCCCTCATTTCAGTTATTTGTCAATGGTACTGTGCTAGTTCTTTTAATCAACAATTAATTTTTCTTCAATAACAATTTTCAGGTGTCTTGAAATTTTTAATCAATCAATCAATCACAAGTGACGCAAAATCCTAATTTACTTGAAAAGTCAAAATGTCAAAATTGCTGGTTAGTTTTAGTCTCTTAAGTAATTTGATGAAGGTATTTATACTCCTGCAATGCAAAACTCTTATTTTCATAACACCTTTTCTTAAATCTATTTTTTTTCTTCAAATGTCTTAGAAATGGATTTATTTTTTGTGGTTTTCTGTGACTATTTTATTAAAAATAGTTTAAACATTGTTTTAAAATTTAAAATCAATACCAAATTTTGATAGCTAGTTTATTTGTATTATTTGTTAGATATTTTAATTTTCAGATGAAAGAAAAAGATTAACTTGCTAAGATACAAAAGACATTTGTTGCTAATGTCTCACTCTTGAACCTTTTGGTAACAAAAATTGCCTTTACAAAGGATGTTGCTTGAGCTTGAAATACTTTATAAGTATACAAGTAAGATCCATTATTCCCTGTTTTATAAACCTTTGGGAAGGCTGTTTAAATAAAATACCGAGGAGAGTGCTAGTAAATTTGATTTCTTAAAATATTGGCTTGTCAATCATGTTAATATTAAAATGAAATGCATATAAATGCTGAAGCAAAGGAACTTTTTTTTTTTTTTTTTTGCATCAAAAAGTGCAAAATTAATGATATCTAGGATTTGGGATTTAATTTCTTTTTTTTTTTTTTTTTTTTTTTTAATCATTACATATGGTTTTCATACTAAACATTCAAAATTCAAGTTTTGAATGTTGGAATCAGTTTTAGAATGAAGAAAAACTTATTAGTTTTTTCTTATTAAAGTAATTTTAGTATATGTTTTCATCTTGGTTAAGTTTAGATTAATGATTAAGACCTGCAACTTGACTATGATTTGCATTGGCTAGCACTTTAATCTTCAAAGTTTCTTCAAATTGATTACACTCCACTATTTCAATTGCATACTTTTATTCAGTAAGAGTCTATTTTCTAATGTTAAAGTTTACTGAATTTTGCTGTTATTTATCCCTAAAATTGACAAAAAGAACAGTCTGCTGGGGCTGTAGAATATGCTGACTGAATTTTTGCTGAGAAGGAAGGACATATGAATGTCCTGTTTACGACACTAAACCATCTGATGGTGAGGTTCTAATTCTGGAGCTCTGAGGAATGTGGAGTATTCCTTCATTGCCATTACTTCCAGGTCCACTCTGACTTGGAGTGGTAGTACTTGTTAAGGTTACATATATGGGTCAAATACACCTGTTTAACCAATTAACTGTGTGCAAACAAATGACTTTTAAGTTGAATTGTTAATGTTAGAAACCATTTGTGTACAAACAAATGAACTCTGGCTTGTTGAAAATGTTACCTATAAACTATTTGTGTACAAATCACACACACATATATATATATATATATATATATATATATATATAAAAACAGGAATTGGTATTAAATAACTTACAAGGGTTGATGTGCCATAAAATCCTATCAACAAAAAAAGTGAAGCTTTTGGGAAATATATCTGTTGAAATTTTAATTTTTGTACATGATTGGCTGTACCTTTTAAAAACCTTCCAGATAATATTTTTCACTATGAAGTGGCATATAAATTCATAAGTTTTTAAATTCCTTTTCATCTTTTGTAAATGTACTTTAGAATATACATTTGATAGATTTATTTGACAAAATACAATTGTGACATCCATTATATGTTAGATATGGAATTGAAGTAAGATTTTATATTTATATAAAACTTGTAAAATGTTTTTAATTATCAATTACTTTAATCTTGCAAGTTATAGCATATTAAACTTTCCAATGTTTACATATGGAATTAAGTTTTATGCAGGTGATCAGTTGTGTAGTTAGCAATATATAACCATTGTCATTAAAATTTACAATTAAGTGTATTTAACTTTATTATTCAAAATGTACATTTTAAATTACAAACATGTACATTGATCTCTTTTCCTTTTCACTTTTGGAATGCCATAACCAGGTTATAGTAAGCTATTCTTACAGTCCTTCATTTGTATTTCTATTTGGATATATGAGAAAGTAATCAAAGATTTTTTTTGATTTTTTTTTTATTCTATTTAATTTTATTTTTTAAAAAATCTTTTAATTTATTCAGGGGGTCTTGAAAACTTGATTATATAGATCCTTGTTAAAAACATAAAAAAATGAATTTCCAGTATAATTAAGGGAGGTAGGGTACAAATACAAGAATGCTTCTGTTTAAAGGAAAATGTTTTTCCATTTTCATGCTTAATTTAGACATCTAAAAAGAATTGTAAAAACTATTTTTCACATACAAGGGAAATAATTACAATGAAATTAGTAACAATGACTCCTGCGGTAAATGTGTTAACCACATAAATACATTAGATGTGATTTCCTTGTTCTACCAATCACTGCTGTAGGATGAATCACCTATCCTTGAAATTTTCTTTGGACCAACTCTAAAAATTCCTGGTATTACTGATTAGTACAGACTAATGTTGAAGTTTATACTACTTTGTGCAATGATATTACATTTTGATTATTTACTGTGAAGTTTTGATTGGGACTATTTTCTAAAGTGGATATGTATTATAACTTTTGAAAAGTGAAAGATTAGTCTGACATTTGTGGATGAATAAAATAGATATTGAATGTTATCTAATTCTTGAAAAATTGCAAAAATGTTTGAGAGAAAAAAAGGTTGTAATTTTCCTTTGTCATTTTGAACAATAGAATGGCCATATTTGTTATTTTTATTTTCTAAACTGCTGCAGATAATTTCCTAATAATACCAGCTTGAATATTTACCTTATATGATTTAGAGTAATATGAGATGTTATTTTATTTGAGAATACTGAATAATGTACAGATTCTAAATTATAAATACAATTATTGGTTTTCTAGTTTATAGAAGAAACTTGGAGTAAATATTCTTAACTCAAGTCATATAAGATTGCTAAGATTTATAAGTTATACAAATTGATTAAATCTAAGTTAATTTAAATTACTTTGTCTCATTTGTATACTTTAATGAAATTGTCTGTACGTTTCATTTACTTCGCTAAAACTTGTAAAAAGTTGTTTTAGTGAAGTTGACATTTTTTTTTTAGTTAGATTTTAATTGAAAATTTCCTTCCAGAAATTCAAACTCAAAAACATTCTTTTTATTCTCATTGTTTAAACATTCTTACAAACTCAAATTTTATTTTTTTTTTTTTTTGCTACTGATGCCAAATGATTGTGTATATACCTGAAACCCATTTTACTTGTTTGTATTGAAACTATATTGAAATTGTTTTTGTATATGAAGACTAGGTATATGATAAACAGATATGATAACCTGAGAACATGGTCATATAAGTGGATCTTTACTCAATGATTTAATTTTTTTCATATTGGGAGGCTGTATTTTTATGAAAGATAATTTTCTTTGCTAAACTAGATCTGTACTCTTAAAACCTCCATATGATTTAGATGGTATTTCCAAAACAGTTGTAAGTTTAAACAATTCTTTTTTTGCTAAATTTAAAGTCGTCCAATCTAACCTTTTACAGTCAGTATTAGTTTTTCAAATAAAACTTTTAGGCAAAAGCCTATGGAATACTGATTACATGCCCAAACTTGCCTGATCTTTGTGATGCATTGTTGTGATAAAATAATTCTATCTTAATGTAAGAATATTTCTTGTTTATTTAGTGTGAAGTTTGATGTCAAGATTGTTTATTCTATTTATTCCCAAAAGCAACTGTTCTTAGCAGCTGTTACTTAACTGAGAGAATTCTACAGTAAAGAACAAAGTTTTCCTAATATAATGGTAAACTTTGAAGTTGGATCATGACTCTGCAAATGATAGTTCTTCAAATTTTTAAATACTGTTTTCAAATATATTCATGTGATTGGCTGTATAATGCAGTATTTAATTTAGATACAGAATGTATGACATTTTTTAATTTTTTTTTCTCAGATCGACTTAAAAATTACTGAATAGCTTATTTTAGAAATATTTGATATTGCATAAATGATTAGCAGTGACAATTGATAGCATCTTTTAGAATTTTTTTGTTTCCATTCTTTCTGTATGAAAGCTAAGCAGATAAATAGGATTTAAAAAAATCAAAATTATGTATATTTTTTAAGCAATTGTAGCTAATTTGGTTTTCTAGAATTTTCTGAATGTCACTCTGCGGGAAATGTACTGAGTTGGCAAATGTAGTTTCCTGGAAACTAATACTAAAATTAAGATTTCTTTTATATTGCTGTGGCTTATTCATCTGGGATACAATGAACAATTTTAATTTTTGTAGAGTTTGGGTGGGTGGGGAGCAAATTTCAGTCACTTATTTTTATGAAGTGTAAGATTTGCATTACCACTGTGAAGACTTCAAAGATGCTATGAAGTTTTTCTTTATTTCAATTGTTCGTGAATTGGCTTAATAAGGCAAAATGATTTTTTATAAAGCTATGTTTGTACTTGTTATCTTTTGATAAATCCCATACATTGTATTTGGTTTAGGATTGTTTAACAAATTTTATTCAATAAGTTCTCTCTGCAATAGTGTGCTTTTTGTGGAGAGGGTAAACACAACCTTGTTATTTCAATATTTTCTTGCTTGATGTGAAATTCAAGGGATGATTTAATTTCATAGATTTATCTCTGTATGTATTTATACTATATAAATTGCTGTTCAAAACTTTCATAACTATTCAAAGCTAATAAGATTATCTATTACCACTTAATGTTTCTGATCATTCCTTGCTGCTTTGGTTATTTTACATTAGTATTTTGAGTAACATGTTCGTTTAGCCATTTTACCCAGTCTTTTTTTCCATCTATGAACTAATAATTATTACTGTTGTATTCACATAAGTACAATTACTGTAATTTCATGGCTTGCTCAAATAACTGAATGTCTGATGACATGTTGTATGTGTACTTAGGTTCTTTGCTGTTTTTTAATTTGTTAGTAGAATGTATCTTAAAAATCTGATTTGTATGTGTTTACTAAAAATAACTAGAAAATAAAGCTTTTTAAAAATTTTCATCTTTGCATATTGTAAAAGGTACCTTAAAATCTTTTATATATAACTGTAAAACTTAAAAAAATAGTCAGTTTTCTGTATGCTTATCCTTATGTAAATTCTGTAGCGTTATCAAAACCTATAGTTATAATTTTGAAAAAGCAGTTTTAATTAATTGGTTAAAAATATCATTAAGATGATTTGTAACTAAGTTGTTTTATTATTCAGAATTCCATGATTAGTTTTATTTTTTCAATTTTTCAGTAAAAACCTTGAATATTCATCTTAACAGTCCTCTTAATTGCAAAAGGTTGAATGTAGTTTTGATAGGCAACCATATCCTTAACCAAATTCTTTGAATACTGTATGATATTTAAGTTTGGTGATCAAAGAGGATAGAACTCGCTACACTAACAAAGGCCCGTGAAACAAGTTTACTAACCAGTGCTGTAAATAGTTAACCTGTTTCCAGTTTAACCTAGTTTTACACTTAAGATTTCAAATAAAAATGGATTGTTAGAAAAATAACTTAGTAATCTATTATTTGTTTACCCTGTTCACTTACTACTGTTCAAAGTAAGCATTTACATAGGTCTTAAAATACACATGTATTGGAAGATTAATATGATCTAAACTGAAAAGAAAAATGTATTAATTTTTTTGTTTTAAGACAACTTGTGATTTCCTTTTTTGTAAGAGGGTAAACCTGTACATAAGTATTTCTTTGTAATCTAGGTCACTTGTTATATCTTCTGGATTGTTGAGGTTGTAAAATTTTATTTAAAGTCTTTATCTTTCATTTTGATTGCAATTAGGTTTTGTTTTTAACAATGTTATTTTCTTTTCTTTTTAGGTCTTAATTCTGATGATATATTAACTACTTTATTAGGCTTGTTACATAATATTAATAGGTATAAATGATCTTTCACTTTTTGCTGTGATAAAAAAAATTGGACATGGTTTAAGTAAGTATTCAAGACTAAATGAAGCAGTTGGAAGATTGGAACAAAATCCACTTTGGTTTATTATAAATTTGAATATATTTTTAAGTGATGCACCTTTTGAATAAAAGCTTTATTTGAAAATAATGTTTATCAATTTTGATGTATGAATTATCAAATAATTGTACAAATTTAGTTTAAGTGAGACTAAATAGGAGTTATTCTCAACTAACTGCCTGCTGTTTCAAGAAATTTTAAACCATGCCACTTATTTCCTGTTTCCACCTAGTGTTCTGACAGGCCATTTCTATTTGTTATGGTTACAAAAGTACAGTATCAAAATTGATATTTTTATGTACTTTCTGACAAATACAAGATACTAAAGAGTATCTTGTATTTGCCAGAAACCACATTGATATCCTTGAACATTTTCAAATGTCCTGTCCTGTTAGTTGGGGCTGTTGAATACACTGACTGCACCTCTGCAGAGGAGTAAGACACCCCCCAATGAGGTTACTTGTTGGCTGTGGGTGGTGACCTCTAATGCTTGAGGCGGGATCCTGGTAGCTGAGCAGTCCTTGACCAGGCAACCAAAGAGGTCATGTAACTTGCAACACTCCACTTTGGCCCTCACTGGGCTTGACAGGTGGTTGGAGAGGCTTGATCTGATCAATCGGCTGGTCATGTTAGCCCTCTTTCAGATATTTGCTAAAATCTGAATCAGAGGGCTATGGCTGTAGGGTCAGTCAAGCTGAGGAAAGACTCATACCCCTTTTTCCTGGATGAGTTATTACTTTGGGAAAGAAAATCCAGGAACCCAATGTAACCATCTATCATCAGCATGAGTATACTAATTATGTAGCACTAATATCCTTAAGTGAATGAGTTTCCCTTTAGGCATATCCCCCAAGTGGGGTTCTGTGGTGGGTGGAGAGCATAGTCAATGAAAGTCAAAACTTATTTTTATGGCTTATGAAAAAAAAAAACCCAAGCAAAAAACCCCATTATGAATCTGATTCAGACCAAGAAGAACAATACCCTAAATTCATTGTAATGCAATCAGAAGAACTTCTGCTAATAAAATTATTATCTTTTTATTATCGAAAAAACAATTTCCACTATAATTACCCCCATTTCGGTCAAAAACATTAAACCATACTCATAAAGGTGGTTAAAAAAACAAAAAAACTAAAACAAGTTGAGACATTACTAAAACTGAAGAAATTCCACAATATGAATATTAATATCTACCCTCATGAGAGATAAAACATCTCTAGAGGTGTGGTAAAGAACAAGGACCTATTCCTACACTCAATAACAGAAATAAGAAATGAATTAAAAAAAATGTTATTGATGTCAAAAGAATCACAATCAGAAAATTGAACGAAACCATTGACACAAACACTTGCATACTAACTTTTAACAACCCAAAACCCCCACCAGAAATAAAAATTGGATACATGATAGCAGAAGTGGAAAAGTATATCCCAAATCACAGAAAGTGCCACAATTGCCAGAAATATGGACATTAGAAAGAAGCTTGTTCAAGGAAACCAGTGTGTGTAAAATGTAAAAATGAACCAGACCACACAGAAGATATGTGCACTAATAATCTAAACTGTAGCAACTGCAATGAAAGCCACTGAGCAGACTGAAAACTCTGTTAAATCTGGGAAAAAGACAGAGAAATCTTAAACATCAAAGTCACCCAAAATGTTAGCTTCCCAGAAGCCAGAAGACTCGTAGAAATGCCCTTCATTAAACCAACTTTTGCTAAAATAGCAAAAAACTTCCTCAAATGAAAACCGAATAAATACTCAATTAAAAAACAAAAAATAGAAGAATTGATAAATCTAATAAATGAACTACAAAACCTAATTAAACCCCTAAAAACCACAATACCTAATATAGAAAAAAACTCTGTCAATAAAACAAATACCCCAACAAGCACTCCAAAAAATGAAACACAAGCTACAAAAAATAGACATAGATCAACTTCAAGAAAGGAAAAAGATCAAAAATCAACTCCAAACCCTCCTATAGAAACTAAAAACAAATTAAAAAATATAGAGCAAATTGAAATGGACTCTACGCCCACAATTAAAAAGCAGATGCAGCTCGAACAGAAAGCACAGGCTCCTGTTGGTCAGGCTGGAAGAATACATGCAAACACCCAAGTGAACAGTGAAAGACCAAGAGGCACATTCAAATTGCCCCCAGCCAAATTTGATATATATATATATATATATATATATATATATAGTGTAGAAAGTATGGATTGTGACAGACTGCATAGTTTTCAGCCTCGATCTGGAAGGTATAACAAATAACTACAATACTTGACATCATTTTGCCATGTGAAAACAGATGAGCTCCATCTCTTTTTTTGAATGTTACTTACAAACCATCCACTTGGTAATTTTATTTTTACTTTTTGACTAATCTCTTACATGTCTTATTCAAATATGAGCAAACAATTGACTGATGTGAAATTGTTGCTATTTCATAGCAGTTTTTGAGACTGTGTGTAAACAAAGGATTATAAGTCAATAGAAGGATTCATATTGGATGGAATAATGTGGAATGACTTAATTGTAAAGAAAAATAAACTCAAGAGTATGTTATTAGCAAAATGTTTACAGATCATCTGTACCCATATAGAAGACAAAACTAACCTAAGCTTTCATAGCATTAAATGACCCACAGAGGTTGATATGCCTTTAAACAAAATTTAAATTTTCTGATGTCCTGTTATTCAGTTGTATGTGTGTGTGTGTGTGTATATATATATATATATATACACACACACACACATTTCTAATGACTGCTCATAATTTGACCTGATTGCTATCAATCATCTAAAACAGCTTCCTGAAAGTAATTTTTTCAAATCAAGCATAGTCTATACAATTGCTTAAATCCTATTATATTTTCTAATAATTGATAAACTATTAAAAAAAAAAAAAAAAAGTGCTTCATCCCATATTATGAATAGGTTGTAATATAATCATTATTAAAAATAAAGGATGTAGAGTTGGGTTTTTTTATTTTTAATAAAGTTTGGGATAATTATTCATATTTAAAGGATTAAAAATTTTTTTACGGTGGATTATGTTCACACTGTATAGCATATGGAATTCTGTTTTTGATTAGTTTTGAACCTTAAAAGCCTTTAAAAATTAATATTGGAAATATTTCAATTTCATTTTCCAAATTTAGAAAGTTTGTATTAACCTAAATTAAAACATAAGTTAATAAGTAATTTTTTTTTTTTCTTTTTTAAGGCAAGGTGACTTGAGATGAAATGGATTGCCTTTTAACACAATTCCTGACAGTTTGATCACAAAAAGCAGGAGAAATCCATTAGTCTTTAGTGATGATTACTTAGTGTAGGTCATCAATATTACACGTAAGATGAACACCCTTTAATAGTGAGATGAACAGTAAGACCTAAATACCTGTCTGAGCTGGATCTTTGTGTATAGTTTAAAAACTTTCCAGGCATGATTCTAACAATTATTGAAAGTTTAGTTGAAATCTGGTCTAAAATGGTGAAGCTTTAGTTATAAGGATGGATATTTGGTGAATTATAAAATATGAATTTTAGTTTATTGATTGGAGAAAAGGGTGGGGGGGAATGCTTTCTCAGAATTTTTGTAGAGATAGTTGGATACAGTGGATTTTGAAAAAAATTACTTACAAGCTCTAATAATTAGTAAAAATTATTTTATTTATTCAATAAAGCATTGATTCTTTAAAAAGTTGACTCTAGTTTCAATCTAAAAGCAATTTAGTCTGTTAGAAATGTCATTTAAGCATTTATGCTTGCTATGATCAGTTCATTATTGTATACCTAAATAATATATAAGCTTAATTTTTTTGATTTATTGAATGACAGTATTGTGATGTAAACTCGTTAATCTAAATGTTTATGAAACTAATCTGATTCCTTTTTTTCTTAAATGGTTAAGCATTTTATGTTGTGGCCATTTTAAAGAGTTTGCTCTCTGTACACAAAATTAGTTCTCTTCATAAGATGGCTTGATATTTGTGTATTTAAGTATTTAAATGCTTTTATAATTACTTGGTCATATTCTAGACCAAAGAAACTTATTGCTGGTCTTTTTATTCTTATTAGCTTTATATAAAACAAAATAAACTTGTATAAAAACTAAAAAGCTTTAAAACTTAAAGCTGCTAATTGTCTTATTTTCACTTATTAGCTGCAGCATTTGACTTTTATTTTCTTTCATCTGAATTAAAAAGTTTTTTTTTATTACAATTCACTTGTTCCTTGCTGTTGTAGAAATGACTAAGGTGAATCAGAAACAATAACAAACTGATAGGTGAAGACAAAACGAGTTAATGGTTTGGTTTTGGAGCTTCTGTGAAGATGATTCTTGTTGCTTAGTTGGTTAACCAGGCTGTCCTTAAGACAAAAGAGAGACCTGAATTTGAGTCTTGTTGAGTGTTTATTTTACTGTTTCTAATGTAAGCTATTCCTTGCTTTTGTAGAAATGATCATTAGTGTGAGTTGTGATTACAAAAATGATGATTGATATTGTCTTTATTCCAAAACTGAAATTCTATATTCGTGTCTTGAAGTCAGATAATATGTTGTGTACATTGTCATTTAAATTTTATTTGGATTGTTTATATAATTATGCTTCTAATAGTGTAATTGATAGAATTCAAATTCACTTAGTTGAGATTGGTCAGTAATTCATATGAAACAGCTTCACAAAACACTGAGCCTCAATCTTCATCTGTCATGTCTTGTCATGGCACTTTTTATCAAGTTGATTAAAGTTTACAGCAATTCTACTCCTGAATTAATCATAGTATGCACATTCAAAGAATTTTTTTTTTAAATAGGTTAGTTTCTTATTGAAATGTATATTTCAGGTTTTAAAAATTAAAATAAAATTGTAAATGTTGAATATCCAAAGCACAAAAAAATCCCCTGTAGGTATCCTTGCGTCTTTTTAATTAGTAAAAGTAGTTTATTGGAATATTTTTGGAATTTGAGAATAAATAAACAAAAGGGCATCTTTATAAATTTCTAAGAAAATAACTTTTTATTTGGAGATCCCCCATCTATGGGTAAAATAGACCATTGAGGGGAAACCAGTCTAAAAGGATAACTGAATTTAAAACAAGGAGGTGGAGTGCTTAAAGTTGTCAGATGTAGTCTTCAATTCCTGTAACAATACTGATGCCAAGATGTAACTCTTGTGCTTTCTTTGGATAGTATTAAGGAGATTTATTGTGTGGGCAATTGTTGATCTTCTATACAACCTTGCAAAAGTTTGCATCTAAATTCAAGTGCAGATCCAACCAACTCCATTGGTGATAATTTTTTCAGAATTCATAATTTATAAAAAGTTTTTTTTCGACCTTTCAATTATCAAGATGGTTATATAGTAATTTAATGATTTTACGGTATAGATAAAAATAAATCCTCCTTGTCTTTAAAAGGCTTAGGGTTGCTATAAAATTTAAATCTCCTTAATATACTAGTTCACTGTTTTGGATAATTATGCTCGTGAACAAAATTTGCAAGATATTTGTAATTTCATTCCTGTTTGGACAGACATACTTGGGAACAGGGAGACATTATCTTAAGCTATCATCATTTACCACCTATAAATTTACAGAATTATTCTACCATCAGCTTATTGGTATAAGTCTCTTACTGCTTTCTTTGGCTTTTTAAGCAATGTTGGTTACTGAGAGACTTTTCAACTAAAACAGAATTTTTCCTCTATGGTTATGCAAACATTAAATTATCTATTTTTATCAAATCCATCTATTCTAATAACTTGATTTTGTTTTTCTTTTAAATTAAAATTGGTGTGATCAAAATAATTGATAGGTATGTAAACATTGAATTAAGTCTAATTTTTTTTCTTTGCCCCACAAAATGTTTTTTAAATTTTCTCATCAATAGAATTAAAACTGGAAACATTTTTAAATTATTGTATTTGGTAAAATTTCCATGAGTATATCTGTATCTCATCATAATGTAATAACTGGCACCTTTTTTAAAAAAACCCTCTTCACTTGGTAGTGTCCTATATCGAAACTTGATAGACTGCCATTAAATTTTCTAGTGTGCACCTGCACACTAGATATCCAATGTTTCACTGTCTTGAAAGATGATCATTTATTGCATTGATATTAATTTTTTTTTTATATTTGTTGTTCATCTTTCAATACAGATTGTCTTTCTAAATCCCATTAGGCATTTTTTTTGTCTGTTACATTTTGCTATTTTCTTCAGTACATATTTGTTAGGAAAGGAAGGCAAAATCATCTATATCAGATAGGAAGTGAAGTGGTGTATACTTAAAAGATGATTCAATTATGGTATTATAAATATAACTAATTTTGGAAGATTAATATGTACATGTTTAATATCTATTCTCTAGAAGGTTCATTTGTATATAGTGAAAAATTACCAAATCTGAAACTTAATAAATATTACCTCTTTACCAAATCTTTTAATTTCATCAATTTTATGTCTATAACATTGCTGTGATTGTGGATTCTATTAGCTTCATCTCAGTATAATAGTGTACAAAAAGTGTTTCAGATAATTAAACCTCTTCATGTTCCTGATGTCATTAACAAGCTTTTGCTGATTTATTCTCCATCCTTTGTCAGATACATAATCTGAGAGAGAAAAAAGGAAACTTATTAACTTATATCATAATCACTCGTAAAGTTATTGACGATATTAACTTTTTTTTTTTTTTTTTTTTTTTTTTTTTTTTTAACTAATTTCAAAATTCTTTGATAGTTGTTTGATGCATTTAATTCTTTTGTATTCTATTAGGTTGAGTCATGAATAATTTCCATTTTAGTGAAATATGATTTATTCAAGAATAATTTAACCATGAATTAATTTCAATCAATAATATATTTGCTATTATTTTAAATCACACCTTTGCCATTTATCAGGTATTAGGTTGACAAGAAGGTTCTTGCGGTTTTTAACTTTTAAATTCAGATGAACATATCTCGGCTCAAAACAAAAATTTATTGGTTGAAATAAGCACCATCAGAGTCAACACACTTTTGCCAACGCAAAACAAGTGTATTTATGCAAGTAACGTAAAAATCTTGCGTTCTGGTGGCGATGAAGTCGCTGAAGGCATTTTTGAAATCTCTTAGGTTTTTGAAGCATTTCTCACGCAGAAAGTTGCAAGATGCTTGAAAAAGTGGTAGTCGGTAGGTGAGAGGTCTGGAGAGTATGGCAGATGAGGTAGAGTTTTGTAGCCCAATTTGTTCAACTTCTGCAGTGTCGGTTTAGCAACGTGTGGTCGGGCATTGTCGTGGAGGAGAATTGGGCCTTTTCTGTTGACTAATGCTGGGTGTTGTTGTCGAAGTTTCTGATGCATTTCATCCATTTGTTGACAGTACTTCTCCGTAATGGTTTCGCCTGCATTCAAAAAACTGTAATGGATGAGACTGGTTGCAGACCACCAGATAGTCGGCATGATCTTCTTTTGGTTCAACTCTGGCTTCGGGAAGTGTCATGGAGCTTTGTCAGCGTCTAACCACTGAGCTGAGCATCGCCGGTTGTCATAAAGAACCCACTTTTCATCGCAAGTCACGACCCAGTTGAGAAATGGGTCATTCTTGTTGCATAAAGGAAGGGAAGATGACACTTCATAACGGCGTTTCTTTTGGTTGTCGTGAGGCACCCATTTATCAAGTTTTTTGTCTTTCCGATCTCTCTCAAATGGTTGGAAATCGTTGTATATGTTATGTCTAATTCAGAAGCAAGTTCTTGAACAGTTGTATGTGGATTGGCTTCAACTAAGGCTCTTAATTGATCGTTGTCAACATCCGATGGCCGACTACTATGCTCATCATCTTCAAGATTCGTCGCCACCACGAAATTTCTTAAACCACCATTGTACTGTGCGTTCAGTAGTGGTTCCTGGGCCAAACACTTCGTTGATATCGCGAGCTTTTTCAGCAGCTTTTCGGCCTAGCTTGAATTGAAATAAGAAAATTGTGCGAATTTGCTTTTTTTCCATCTTGTATTCAATGTTCTAAAAAGAAGACAATTGTTTTAAAACGATTGTAATTTAAACGATTAGATAGAGCAAAAAACGTTCTTTAAAATGATATATAAAGTAAAGATATTATAATGAAAACTTATTTGAAAAAATACATCATTTGAAATCAAAATTAAAAATTCCGCAAGAACTTTCTTGTCAACCTAATAGCTTGTTGATTCCTCTCAACTAAAATTTAACTGGCTTCAAGCTTGAAGTTTTCCACAAAGGTTTCCACCTGATCTTGAGTAAATTTTTTTGTCATTCAAACCCTTTTGTAAGAAGGAAGAAGATGGAAATCACTTAGTAGGGTCTGAAAGTGGATAGGGTAGAACAAATCAGTCTAAATCTAATATTTTTTCTTGTATGATTCTTGCTGAATGTGATTTCATCTTATCAAGAACCACATTTTCTCTATTGCTGCTGTTGAGTATGTATGCATTAAGTGTCTAATTGCAGTTTAAAAACTCAAAATGAACAATACTGCAGTGATCCCACCATGCACACAGCATAACTTTCATGAAGCTTCACCTTTGGAGTACACTACAGATTCATTTTTGTTTATCCACTGTCTTTTGTATTGAACACTGTTATAAAAGACTCAATTTTCATCCCTTGTAATCATATTCTTGAGAAATGGGTCATTTCTCTGCCTTGAAAGAAGACTCATGGATATGCAATCTTCCCTATTCTCACTAAGAGTATGAGGAACCCAAATGCCCACTTTACTCACTTTTTCTATCTTTTTCAAGTGGTAGCAGATTGTAGATTGGGATATATTGAAGTCAAGTGCTAATTCTTGAGTACTTTTGTGTGGATTGCGTTCCACAGATTATTTTAAAGCATCTTAATCAAGGTCTGATGAGCTTCCTAGTCTGTGTTCATGTTATGTTTTGACCTGTTGACCTGGCCAAAAATGCCATTCAAGGTGATGCACTGGAAGGAAGTGACACATTCTAATAGCAGTTATGAGAGGAAATCGCATGGGCGGAAATTGGCTGATGAAATGGGACGAGGTAAAAAAAAATCCCATTATACTCTCATAGACTGACGCACCGGAAGAGAGTGACCTCTGAACTGCATGACAGTTATTTCTGCTCGATGACGATCACACAGGCCATTCCAAAGGTAGCGGAAGTGACACATTCCGGTCGCTAGATATCGGAAGAAGTTGTGAAGGCGTGTCCATATCACTGTGTGGGAGTTTAAAGGTAATATAAAGCCGACGAATTGAACAGAAAGCAGACAGGCGAGAAGGAGGGCAAGCAGTATAGTTGGAGAAGAGATAGACGAGATGTAGTAGGGAAAGCCAGCACCCAGGACAGTGGATGCCAGGGCTTCAGTTGAGCAGCCATGGAGAACAGGAAAGACACAAGGCTGACGGCCATAACTTTGGGGTCAAAATATTTCAGTTATGTTCGGTCTCCAGCTCCCTCTCACACGCAAACTTTAAGTAACCCTTTTCGAAACCTTACAAATAAAGTGAGAGGTAAAATAGTTTTTAAAGAAGTCTTCCTGCGTCTTTTTGTGTGTGTGTCGTTTATTACTGCGTCTTTATCATCGTGCGTCTGTCTATTATTGTGTCGTTATGATGCTGCATGATGCTGTAGATGACTATATAACATACATCTTTCAATGATGTATCACCAGAGTGAAACTTTGAAAACCATTTATGGACTTGGTCATTAAAAACACCTTGGCAAATAAACACATTTTCTTACCTGTTTATATAGCATTATTATTATTATTATTCTTAAACTTCCTCAATGTTACATTTTGAATATGCTCTTTCAGTTCCTCTATTTTTGGGGCATGAGATCATGTACACTCTTTCACTACTCTAATAAAAATGACTTATGAAGGCACTCTTTAATCATTCGAGTAGTTTTTAGTTGTATTTAAAACATTGGAAGTTTGAAATGCGTAGTTACAACTTGCTTTTAAAAGACAAAAATTATTAATGACTCAACTTAATTTACAAATATACAAAATAATCTTTTATAACTTGATAGATTTTATCTGTGAAAAATTTATGGATATAAATTTCCAAGATAAACTTTAAAATGACAGCTGTTTTCGTCAACTGTTTTTTATTGTGTCTACTCATTTATTAAGACACTTATAATGAACAACAATTTTGAATCATTCTTAGCCAAAAATTTGACTAAATTCCCCCCCAAAAAATAACTTCAGATGTTTTATCAATGTTTTTGGATTTTTTGTTTTTTGTATACTGAATTAAATGTATCCAGAAACTGATAAATCATTAAAAAAAGTTAAGCTATTGACAATTGGTGATTAGTTTTGAAAATTTATCTAATTGCTTTAAAACTTTGAGTTCTTGATCAATCATAATTTCTTGCTTATGATGTTGAGGACTTGTAAAATACAAGGCTATCTCAAGTAAAGGTCTGGCAGCATGCAACTGAAGTCTTAGACTGGAGATGGACATATTGTAGCTTAAATTACCATTAACCTACAAATATTGTGAATTTATTTTTTTAATAGAAAGGAAATATTACATAAAGAATGATACAGAAAAATAATAATTCTGTTAAATGTGAAGTGACATACCAAACATTTGATCTCTTAAGCAGATGCAGAAACTAATATACCAAACATATAAAAATGTAATTAAAAAAATTCTTTAAATACATAAAAAGATTGTTCCAGAGATAAGGAAATATCTACTGAGATAGTATTTAAACAAATTTTGTCAAGAGTATAGAGATTCCTAGCTTAGTATGTTTGCATCATATGGCTACAAATTGACAAGCCTCTACTTTGAGTAGTCTTGTTACAGTATAATTCTATTATCAAGCTTAACTTTTGCTGCAGAAACAAATTTATGAAAGATTGAATACATATACCAGATGGCAAGATTTGATTGATTTTAATAGCATATGAATCTGTCTGGGGTTATTTTATGAATAGAGATTCGGTAATTACATTCATTGTATTCCTATTTACATTTTGTTTTTATGTAGATTTTCCTTGTGAGTTTTTTCACACAGGTTTATCAAATAATTTTAAACAGATCTGTTTGATTCATAGATTGGACCCTAACAAGTATTACTATTTCTAGGAGTAATGGCAATGAAGGGGTATTCCACACTCCCTAGATATTCAGAACTGGAACCTCACCATCAGATACACTTCAGTATCAGGACACCTTTTCTTAGGGTGGAGTGATTCTTTGCAGAAGATATAGTTATTCTAAGTCTTGCTGAGAGGATGGATTGCCAGAAGATTGAAAAAAATTTGGAATGAAAGCTTTCTTGTCACGTCTGTATTCTTTAGGCAATTTGAAGTGTACCTTAAGAGTAGTCTATTAAAGTATTACCAAAATATGGATTTTTAATTCTATCAACTGTTTATTGCTAATAGTTAAATGAAGGTGGTATTACTTACCTTTTAGTTCTTACTGAATTAAAACTTAGTTATATATGACTGCCTTCAATAAGTTTTCAGACTTTTTTGTACAGGCATTTAAAATTGTCGTAGACTCTTGAAAATTCAGTATGTTATTGCTATACATCTTATGAGATGACTGACCAATTTTTATGTTTTCAGCTACAGCAGGAATTGGAATACCTTACTAAAGCCTGATTGTTACAGCTGGTGAATTTCAAAAATGCAATCTGGACGTGAGGACGCTTTAGAAGAACGATATGCAATAAAATTGTGTTTTAAACTTGGAAAAAATGCCACAGAAATGTATGCAATGCTTCAGATTGCTTTTGGAGCATCTTGCATGAATCGAGCATCAGTTTTTGAGTGGCATAAGAGATTCAAGGAAGGCAGGGAGTCTGTGAGGGATGATAAGTGTGGGAGTAAGGAAGTCAGTAGACCAGAGTTGATTGGCCAAATAAAGAATTTCATGGATAAGGACAGTCGTGTGTCTATAGAGACAATAAGTGCACAGTTTGATGTCAGTGTGGGAACTGTACACACAATTATTTGTGAGGAATTGAAGATGCGGAAGATTTGCACCAAGTTTGTCCCAAGGGTGCTCAGAGAAGATCAGAAAGAAAGACGTCATGACAGCAGGGAGATGGTCGAGCTGATCAATTCAGATCCTGCAGTTTTTGATGTTCTGGTGACCTGCGATGAAAGCTGGATCTACTGCTATGACCCAGAGACCAAGATGTAACATACCCATGATACGGATATGTGAAATGTACATAGAATGTTCATAACTCATTTATAGATAACATAGGAATCCCAAAACACTTGAGACTTCTTAGTTCAGGTATGAAACTTTTTATTACCTTTGAGTTAAAAGGTTTATTGATATAAGGAGAGAGATACACAATCTTTCTATGCTGACTTTTCCCTAAGCTCAAGGAAAAACTTAGAGACTGTCGTTATGAGGAGATGAAAGAGGCTGTCACGAAGGTCATTGACACGCCTCTTGTGTGAACAAGAGGACTTCCATTGGGCCTTCCAGAAGTTGTTGGAACAGTACAACAAGTGCATTGCAGCTGGAGGAGATTACTTTAAAGGGGACTAGAGTTTCATGTGTGAACTATCAATAAAAGTGCCTATATGAAAAAAGTCTGCAAACTTATTGTATGCTCCTTGTATTTTGAATTCAAATTCTAACGTGAGAATTTATCAGAACTTATCAATTTTTTTCCAAGATTTTAAGCTTATTTAAAGATTTTATCTTTGAAGCTCGGCTGCTTCTGAAACTTGACTGTTGATTTATTCCAATTCTTCTGTTTGTTAATCTAATTTAGAAATGGGACTCTAGATAATACTTTAAATGTTTAAATCAAACCAGTTACACTTAAACCTGTTAAGGTGTGGTGTAAACTAGTTGAGGTTCATGTAGTGCATGATAAATATAGGGAGAATAGAAATCTGAACAAACATTTGTGCATCCCCTCCTCTTGTCTTGCTTTCTTGGAGAGATTGGATGAAGGGCGTTTTCCTTGCAGGAGGATTACCTGGGGTTTAACTCTACCGTTCAGATGTGTTATTGTTTTCTTATTGATTGTTCATGATATTGAGCATATTATAAGTGATTCTTTTCCAACCTCCATTGATAATGGTATATTAAGTTTTATGTCCTTTATAAAAAGTGTGAAAAGCTGAAGAGTTACAAAGATTTATTTAGAGTATTCAGTATTGTCTTAGCAGGTTATTTGTATACTATGTACTTGAGCAAAATAACCGTATAAAATATTCAGCTAAACATACTACTACATCTGACGGTAGAGAAAACCCATTTATTGATATGTAAATGTGTATTTTTGAATTTAAAAAAAAGATAAAAAAATAAAATGAAAAGAAATCAACCTTGAAAATTTTTGCAGACATAAATGAGCTATGAAGATAAGTATTGTTTTATATATGTTATGTCTTCCATATCATTTTTTTTGTTACCTAGATTATTTAAGCTAGGTCTATTTACTTTTGTAGACATCACATCTTATCCTGGATAACATTACTCGTATAGCCTTTTTTATGCTGTGTGTGTGTGTGTGTGTGTATATATATATGTTATATATATATATATATATATATATATATAACAATGGTTTGACCATAACTAATTGAATCACCTGTTGTAGCTATTTGCTTAGCTTAGTTTGGTACAAGGTCAGAAGTATAGAGCCCCTAGTGGGAATGGAACTCATTAGTCTCTTAGCTTAGCTTGCTAATCAATAGTTCAATTTAGAAGTCTAATGATAGGGCCATCTCTAATCTGGTTCCACCATTAAATATAACCTTAGCTAAGTAGAATACACAGACTGCATCTCTGCAGAGGGGTAAGACTGCCCCCTTCAATGAATGTCCTGATATGACACTGAATCTGATGGTGAGGTTCCAGTAATACTGGAGCTTTGAGGAATGCAGAGTACTCTTTTATTGCCATTGCCCCCAAGTTCACTCTAGAATAAAACTTGATGCTAAACTGAACTGCTTGACATGTAAACTGCATACTTATGCTAAACTGAATTGTTTGACTAAACTGAATAGCTTGAAATACAAATGTTTTTGACAAACTGTACTCATGCTAAACTGAATTGTTTGAAATAGAACTGATTATTTGTATAAAAATGGATTTGGCATTAAATAACCTACAAAGATTGATATGCCATAACCAACCAACTTGGCTAAATTGATTTTAAATTTTCAAAGCATCCCACAAACTTATTGCTAATGTTTTGGTGGTGATAGTACCATCATCAAAACATTTTTCTAATTAGATATTTAACATAGTCAAAGCCATGGTTTATATCTATAAAGGAAGGACTATGAGTTTAATCAGAACCTGATTTAAAAAAAAAAAAAAATTTTAAAGTGAAAATGTCTCTAGTGATTGACTCTTCATTTTCTTGGTTTTGAATTTCAGGTCTCCATCAAGAAAGAACTGAACAACTTGATACAAGTCAATATAAATTTTTATTTTTACAGAATTTCTCATTTTTCATTCAATATTAAATTACTGGTACTGATTTTTTAAGAGTTAAATAGATAGGATGAGCATTTGTATTTAAACTGTTTACCTACTCTGTGTCAAAATAGATAATCTATCATTGATGGTAGCTTTTAGTAAAATTTTATTAAATTCTTTTATGTAAATTTATCATCCCCACTCCTATAATGCTTTGCACTTGAGTTTATTTGTTTTCTGTACATTTTTTTTCTACTATGATTTTTTGTATTATAAAAATGTTTTTCTTGTATTGTAGGTCCACAAAATTGCCGGGTTTGCCCCTACTCTCTTGATGCAGGTGGTCATGGCTGATCACTTGGAAATGCCTGTCAGACAAGCTGGTATTTATTTATTTATTTAAAAAACATCTTAATCTGGAATTAACTTTTTGAAAGTTAAAGTTTAATATTTAGTGTTGAGTAGTTGCTTATTAAAGAATTATCTGTTAAAGAATTTCTAAATAGGGTTGTAATTTATTCTATGATATTTTCCTGATTTTTGTTTAAATCTTGTTGGTGATAACATCTTTTTAATGTCATTAGAATAACATTTTCTCGTGATTTTTAAATTGTCTCTTTATAAAGCTGTTGTATTATTAGCATGTACTGTATCTTATTTTCTATTAATATTTCAATGTGTAAATTTAATTATCAAGTGTACTTTACAACTGTAAAGATTATTGGTTGGATGAAACTCATTGTCTTATTTCATTTCATGACTTGGAAACATTGATCAAAATTAAATTGGGATGTTAACATTGGCTGAACCAATTGATGCTAAATTATCAATTTACTAATGTGCATATTCAAGTTTTAAAATGTCAACATTTAAAAATTACTTTTTTCTCCCCTTCAAAGAAAAATGAGAACAATATCTTGAATTAAAAAAGAAAAATTTTAAATTTGGATTTTGTTTCTTTTCTAATGCTTAGAACCCTGAACTCTTCATACCCATGCTTACTCCGGTCAAGAAATAACTGAAAATGTAATTTGCTATTTAACTTAAGTGAATCTGTCCAGATCTAATTGTCCAGTTTTACTTTGCAACTGTAAATGTATGGTAGAAAAATTGTCAAAATAACTTTTTTTTTTTTTTTTTTTTTGGTCATCTTTTTTTATTCGTATGCTTGATAGGCAATAGTGATGTAGAAATAAGGATTTCTGGGATGATATTCTAACCACTTGGGTATATGTAATGGTACAAATACAAGTTGCTTTAAAAGGCTAACAAGTTTTGAAGATTTTGTGCTAGAAGTTTAGAATCTTAACCAAGGGTTCAGATGCCCATACTAGGTCTGTGTTTGGCTTTTGTCAAATCATTGTGAATCCATCTTTGTAAGTTTTTGCAGATGATGGTGAACCATTGAATGGCTTGAATTCAGTTTTTGGCTTAATTCATCAACCATAGCAGTACTTTTTATTAAATAAAGCAGGTTATCATTAATAAACTGTTCATGTTGCATCTCTTTTGTCATCATTTGTAACCTTTCATTTAAAGCATCTATTCTATAAAATGAATATTTTGGTTGGCTTTGGTTTACCTTTTCTAAACTTATATATCATGTGCTTTATAGACACTTGTAGAAGTTATTAAGTAAGTTAGTAGAATCATATCGTGATGTAACTTATTTAAAACGCATGAATAATGTACTAGTAGTATTATCATTTAGGCATTTTAAAGTAGTGAAAATATTCAGTCTATCATTATCAGATTTATATGTAACCACTAGGAATGAAAAAAATCAAGAGGAGCTATTGAAGCAAAAAGGATTATTTTCAATTTTATTACATATAAATTCTATTGTTGCCTTAACAATAAATAATACAAAAATATATAACAATCTGTATAATACTTGATATAGAGTAATAGCAGTAGTAAAAAGAGGATAAAGAAAGGAATGAAAGAAAAATGATGACTAGAGAAGAAAAAAAAAACAACTGTCTATAACAAAAGCAACCATTATTTTTAATACATTTAGAAGATAATAAAATAAATGCCAAGTTTAATTTTTCATTTGAGTGTTGAGAGGGAGTTTTTCTTTTTCTTTCCTGGATTAGATCCTGTCATGGTTGACTATGAGTGTAACAGCTTTATGCTGCTTCACTCTAGGTATGTGAGAAATTCTTACGAGGCTTTGTTTCATTTGACACACAAGGCTTATGTGGCTTACATTGCTGCTCTTACTTATTAGTCACCCTTCTAAGTACTGATCAAGTGAATAACTACTTAACTTTGGTGATATGGGTATGTGAAGTAGATCAACTTGTGGATATAATTATAAATCAACTTTATCTACTTTAAAATGATAACCTTGGGATGTCACATACCAATGAAGACATAATTTCCATACCTGCATCCTGGATATGACGCTAAACTGCATCTGATAGTGAGGCTCCATTTCTGAAGCTGTGGAAAATATGGAGTCACCCTTTTATTGCCATTACTCCCAGGTCTCTCTCTCTCTCTCTCTCTATATATATATATATATATATATATATATATATATATATATATATATATGAGGATACGGGATGTTGTCCTGAAGACCTACCTAGGGCGATGAACGATAGGGAGGAGTGGCGAGAGAGGGTTAGGGATATCCGTGCTACCAGCGCGATATGATGATATATATATCTCTATCTGAGGAGAAAATCCAAGGGGTAGGAGTATCCAATTTGAGTGCTCAATGTCAACGGCTATCAACGTATAATTAATTTGGGAATTAAAATACATCAAAATTCAACATGCTGAGCCAAAAACTTCTTTTTATATAAAAATAGAAAATTCATTTCTTTGGTGTCATTATAAATTTATTTCTTGTTGGATGATGATCATCAGGTATTGCACCAAAAAAAAGCTTTATTTGAGTACTTATGCTGCTTATGGCAAGAATGGGATTTGAAAAAAAAATTAAAAATTTTTTAATATATTTTTTTATCATATTTTTTAATCAAGGTGGAGATATGTCATTATTTTTTATTTATATAATGTTTATACATTCCTTTAAAAAACAAAAAAAAACATTACCTCTAATTTAAATACTATTGAAAATTTAAAAAAATAATCTAATTCTGGAAAAATCAGATAGTGGCATGTGATTCATCTAAAATTATAGATTAAAAAATATGCATTCATACTTTCATTGGAACTATTATATATTATAAATATTAAATAATTTAATTTTATTTTATTTTAAGAATAAGTAAGAATGCATATTTTATTTTTCTTATTTGATTGAACTGCCTCTGAATTTTAGTTATGTTTATTTTTTTTGTTTAATGGCCTATCAAGCTTCATGAGTTATTTAATCCCAAAGCCGTCCTTGTAGAAGAACAGTAGGGGTATTATTTAGCTCATAGCTTGGGAGTTCATACTTTTCCCCAAGAGTATTAGTCCAATAGTGAATGTGACTGGAGTTCAGACTTACGATGTTGCTGTCTAGCATATTAACCATTATGCCTCAGGGACTTCCCCTTAATTTTAGAGCCTGAAAATGATGTCTAGCTAATATTTCTTAAATTTTTGAGTATATTTACTGTTAAATATTTGCAAACACCTTTCTTGTGAATTCATGGGTTAGGCCAATTACTTAGGGAGAGGGTGGCAGCATATCCCATGAATGAACTAGCAGAATTATCATATTGATTGGAACTTGGGTTAAGAATGGAACTAATGTTGACTTAAAGAAATTAGAATATCTTGAAGTTCTTTCTTTTAATGCAGTTTTGTATTGATAGCTAGTCATATTTAAAACTGCTTCATCAACAATTAAACTTTTTTTTTCTTTTTAATATTCTTTTTTTTTTTTTTTTTTTTTTTTTTTTAAATAAGGCTTTTAGTGTATGAACTGAAAAAAAATTTAGTTTTTGAAAAATAAAGCAACATATTAGCAAACTGTTTTGAACTAAATATGTTTAAAGAATCAATGTGTGAATTAATGAAATGTTATCATTTAAATTTTTAAACAAGGTCTTTTATTTAAAATTATGAGTTGTATTGATTAAAAAGTGATTATATTTCTAAGCTAACTGTATGATTGATATGATACCATTTAGATGAAGAAAAGACAAAAAATGTACAAAATAGATTTTTCATTGTACTTGTCTTTAATTGGAATCATTTTGAGATGAGGCTTTTAATCTGAGGATTAATTTTTATTTATTGCGGACTTTTCCCCCTCATCTTGGTAGTTTTTGTGTTGTTTCTTCTTTCACTACGTTTCGGCCACATTTCACCTCTGGCCTTCTTCAGGTGATTTTACCGCGACCTCGGATAGGAATGCTGAGTCTTGTAATCGTATCCCCAGTAATTACTGCCTTCCATAGTTGTTGTCTATCGCACCACGTTTTTGACCAAGTAAACCTCTGGCCGACTTGGGTAGGATTTGAAACCACTATCTTCTGGCAATGCTCACCTGGAACCGAAGAGACTCAACGCCTCTATCTGCTGCGCCACGGGTCCCGAAGGGCGATCAAGGATGGATTTTTTGGTCTTATAAATCCTTATCTGCTTCCAGAGTCGGGTCCGTACCGAATGTTTTGTACTTGTCTTTAATTGGAATCATTTTGAGATGAGGCTTTTAATCTGAGAATTAATTTTTATTTATTGCTGACTTTCCCCCCTCATCTTGGTAGTTTTTGTGCTGTTTCTTCTTTCACTACGTTTCTCAGATTAAAAGCCTCATCTCAAAATGATTCCAATTAAAGACAAGTACAAAACATTCGGTACGGACCCGACTCTGGAAGCAGATAAGGATTTATAAGACCAAAAAATCCATCCTTGATCGCCCTTCGGGGCCCGTGGCGCAGCGGATAGAGGCATTGAGTCTCTTCGGTTCCAGGTAAGCATTGCCAGAAGATAGTGGTTTCAAATCCTACCCAAGTCGGCCAGAGGTTTACTTGGTCAAAAACGTGGTGCGATAGACAACAACTATGGAAGGCAGTAATTACTGGGGATACGGTTACAAGACTCAGCATTCCTATCCGAGGTCGCGGTAAAATCACCTGAAGAAGGCCAGAGGTGAAATGTGGCCGAAACGTAGTGAAAGAAGAAACAACACAAAAACTACCAAGATGAGGGGGAAAAGTCCGCAATAAATAAAAATTAATTCTCAGATTTTTCATTTATTTGAATTTTATCTGTTAAAATGTTATTTTGTCATCTGGTATTCCCTTTTTACATTGGCTTAAACATAATTAATTTTCCCCCATCTTCAGATTTATGTTCACTCATTCCTTTTCATAGGTGTCATTTACTTCAAAAACATGGTTATGCGATTCTGGCAGGATCGGGAAGCAGAAGAAGTGAATGAACCGCTTCCATTTAACATTCATGAACAGGACCGGGTTGTAATCAGAAACAACATTATTGAGGCTGTTATTCACAGTCCAGATGCAGTGAGGTAGGTATCTTTCTCTTTAGTGTTGGAAGCATTCTGTTTAAATTATTATTCCGACTTGTTTTTCTTAAATTTTCTTTAAATGTCCTAATTAAATTTCATTAAGGTAGTTTTTTTTTTTTTTTTCTAATCAATCCATTTCAACAAAATGTAAAAACGAAATTATACTGCTATCCATGTACCCAGTATCAGTTTTAATCTTTAAACTCAACTATTCAATTCTGTTTTATGTATGTGTTTATAGTGTTAAAAGAAAAAAACTTTTATTGGGAAGCAGTTCATGACTTCTTTCTTAGTCAACTAATAATATATGTATGAATAATCCACATAGATAAAGCCATACTTTACGTGCCCAGAAGCTTTGGTTCCACTGCAAATACAGTTAGATTTGTTATTTTAATGCAAAATGAGTTTCTCTACTCAAAGATTTTTTTATAACCAGTTGAAATCATATGTGACTTATGCTCTATCTTATGTATTTTTTTGTAAAAAATTAAATCAATACAAGTGGAAAATTCTATTTATTGTCTGTGATGTGAAAAAAATTATGCACTAAGTCTTAAAGGCTTAGACAGTGCCTAATGTAAAAAAAAAACCCTAGAGGAATGAAGAGAATGACTTTAAGTGAAGGTGGAAACGATTGACTTGTGTGTGGGTTGGTGGTTGAAAATATAAAAAGGCTGAGAAAAGGAAAGGAAGGGGTCATTGCTACATCAAAGAAATCATCTCTGATAAAATGAGAAATTATTTGAAGTTAAGGAAGGATGAGAGAGTAGAGCTAGGATTAAGAATTTGTTCTTTATTTATGCTGATGTATTTTGCTGAACGATAAGTTTTGCAGAACTGGTGAATAGTATTTTTCCCTTTTTTTTTTTTTTTTTTTTTTTTTTTAAACCGCATTATCAAATCTACTGCAATGTAGACTTTTATTTATTTTAAGACCATGACTTGAGATTACAGAAGGTAATCCTTTATTAACTTATTTTCTGTTTCCAAAATTCAGGAAAAAAACTTTGTGTGAATTTCTTGTAGCAAAATCTTTTTCTCTCCTTTTTCCATTACAAAAACACAGCACATATAAGATAACATTTCTGGGTGTATTATGTTGATTTTCTTGGATGATTTTGTAAAATTTTTCATATTTACAGCAACCAGTTGTGTGTATGCTTGAGTGCCATGATTAAATATGACTATCCTGGAAGATGGCCTGACCTCACAGAAAAGATATCCATGTATATACAGTCTGAAAATCACACAACATGGATGGGAGCTCTAATGTGTCTCTATCAACTAGTGAAAGTTTATGAGTAAGTTTTAATAAATTTTAATTTTTTACAATTAGTGCTCAGTCACAGAACAATTTATTTTTGAAAAAGCAGTATAGTTTTAATTCAAATTTTTGTTTACCCTCTAAAATTTTAATGATAAAAGAATCTAAGACTTTTCGTATATAACAACATCTTCAGAAATTTTTGTTTGCATTTAAATTACTTTAAATGTAACCTCAAAATTGTGAGTCGTTTGAAACATTTTATTTTTCTAAAGACATTAAAAAATGACAAATTTACATTCAGTTCTTAATGGTCTGTTGAGTTACAGTGATAAGAAATTTAATTTTTTTCATCCTATAAAAATATAACTAAAGAAGCTAAGAATTAAAAATGTGTCATTATTTTCAAGTGGAAAATTTTGCATATTCAAATGAGGAGTAATTGCTTATTCTATGATTATTTTTTTCTTTTTCTTTTAGTATTGATAAACAATACTTTAGTTTAATTTTTATTTTCTTTTTTACTCTTTAAAAATGTAACATTATAAGGTAGGTAAAATAAAAAAGCTAAGAAATAAAATTAAAGCCCTATTTACTAAATGTTAAAATTGTCTAAATTGATCCAAACCTTGTGAATAAGTTTTAATGCTGTTTTTCTATTAGTAAATAGTCTTTTTTTCCCCACCCCCGACCTCTAGATATAAAAGAACAAATGACAGAGAAGTGCTCAACCAAGCTATGGTTATTCATTTGCCACTCATCTACAAAATGATGATCCAAATTATGCCAGATCCATCACCTGCATCAAATCTCTTACAGAAGCAAATTTTAAAAATATTTTATGCATTAATACAGGTAAGTTTTGCTGTATATTAATTTCATGAACTAAAATTGTAACTGTTTTAATTGGATACCTTTATTTTAAATGCAAAGTTATTTATGGTGGAAGATAGATAAGTGCTTAAAAATCTGCAATTCGGGCACCAATGGGATACATTAAATTGAAGGAATGTGAGATTTGCTGTTAGACTTGTTACTCTATTTTATAAGGAATTGATATACAATTAAGATGTTTTAGTCTATTTACTAAGCTTTGTTGGGTGCAAATTCAAGTCATTTGCTGTTGTCGGCCATCTTCGTACTGATCAGAATTTTACCCAGTCGGCTTGGGCTGTAAAATACACCAATTACTTCTCTGCACAGGGGTAAAATGATACCCCCTTACCCCCAAACGAGTGTACTGATATGATACTAAACAATCTGATGGTGAGGCTCCAGTAATACTAGAGCTTTGGGGAATGTGGTGTACTCCTTCATTGCCATCACTCCCTGGTCCACTCTGACCTGGAGTGGTAGCGCCTGATAGGGTCCTATCTATGGGTCAAATAGAACTAAACTGTACTTGTTTGAAATAGAACTGTTTTGACATTTAACTGTGTAAACAAAAAACTATATTTATACTAAAATAGAACTATTTATATGTATAAAAATGGATTTGGTATTAATAACTTACAATGGTTGATATGCCATAAAACCAACCCAGCAAACTGATCTGGATTGGATAATAAAACTATGAGATGTGCTCTGTTGTAAGAAATACTTGTTTGATTAATAAAGGTGCTGGGTGGCATCATCAGTTATGTCTTTTAGCTGGGTCATTGAGGGGTTTTGGGTCTTTCAACATAATACCCCCCTTGCCATCTTGACCCCCACTCTGGATGATCATTTCCTGGTTCTCCACCCAAAACTATAACACTACCAGCATAGTTAGCTTTTTAAAGGTTTGCCTACATAGACCTTGGTTGGTTTCCACCCACTTGATTGGCTATTGTTTTAACCAATCAGCTTACTAGAAAGTTGTTTTAACCAGATCTATATGGCTTTGACACTTTTATTTCTTTGGCAAAGCTTGGATCTAGTGGTGAATTTACTAATTCATTTTTTAAGAAGAACTTAACACAACACATTAAATATTTACAATTCCAAGTGGATTGTAATAAAAACACCATTCCTACATATATATATATATACAGAGACTAAAACTCCCCCACCTATATTATAACTGTGTTCTTGACTAAAAAAAACAAACATACAAATTAGAATTTGGATGAAATATGAAGGAGTGTCTAAAAGAAATGTACACTTCTAAAATTAAATATATAAAAAAAAATCATTTAAATAAGTCGTTTAATAAGTATATAAAAAAACTATCCACACATTTGAGAAGAGGGAACAGCCAAAAGGTACAATGATTTTTATGCATCCAAAACACAATGAAAAAATTTGGAAAAGAAATATTGTATTAAAATATAAATAAAATAAAACTGACTTCAAATGAGTTTGGCAGAGCGTATGAAAATATTTATTTCTAAAACTAAGTTGATCAGATTAAAACTTGTTAAAGAATTATAGCAATTCAAGTCAAGTACCCCCCCCCCAACATATATATATATATATATATATATATAAAAATTTGGATGAGATATGAAGGAGCGTCTAAAAGAAATATACATTTCTGAAATTAAATATGTTAAAAAAACTATAATCTTAAATAAGTCGTTCAACAAGTATATAAAAATAACTATCCACACATTCAAACCAACCACATGCACACATATGTGTGTATATATATATATATATATATATATATATATATATATATATATATATATACACCCCACCTCCACAAACACAATTGCCTATGCGCGCGCACACACATGAATTTATACCTCGAAATGCAAAATGAAACACTAAATTTTTGACATGGGGAAAGAAACGAAACTTATTAAAAGAAATAAAAACAAAGAAAGACTTATCTTTTTAGTTTAAACACAGGAATTAATAAAAAGAATTCTTTTTTTTTTTTTTCTTTTTTTCTTCACTTTTGGAGGAGAGATTTCTCTCTTTTTTGTTTGGTTCTCTCCTTTCCCTCTTTCTTAACTAGGGGGAAAAGGGATTTACTAGAATTCTAATGCCAACTATTTACAAAAAAAAAAACTTACATATGATCCCTTTTAGACTTGAAAAGACATATATATATATATATATATATATATACCTTATCAAAAATCTAATGTTAGCATGATCGAGCCATGTTTCTGACCATTTGATTTTTCGTTGAATTATGGAATTCCACTTTGTTTTAATCCTACCATTTCTGTTAATCTATTCTTGTCTTGCCCCTTGTGAACTTCATCCTGTATAAGTCATCGTTTACCTGAGAACTTATCCACTTGGATAGTCTGGAAAACTCCTAGATCCATGCGCTCTTTTGTGACCAAAAGGGTGTGTGGATCTAGGGTCATAATATTGATCTTTCATGAAGTCACTCCTCTGTCATTTGTAATTCCCTAAATGCTTTCCACTTTCTGCCTGAACAGGCTTCAATGCCTGCTCTGGTCACTTTTGCTTCTTTGAATAAACTTATATGGTAATGCTGTTCTTACTTTCGTTACCTTAAATTCTTCAATTAAACTTCTGAAGGGGATATGTAGCACATTGGAATTGCCATATAGGGCTGCACTACTGAGGCACTTTGGTACGCCTAATCATCTCCACAATCAAGAGTTGATCCCACCCACCCACAACTGCTCCATTTAGGCTATTCTGAATTCATTGATAGACCAAAGCATTTTCAGGAGGATTGCATGCATGTAAAACCAGACTTTAAAACTGTCTGGTAGACCGGATTTGTCAACTTTAGTCAACCATTTCTCAAGGTTGGCTTTTATCTCCTGTATTGCTACTGTATCCCTTAGGGAGTGATCAATGTGTTTACCCAGGGTCTTAATTACCTTTTCTTGTATTGTAGGGATAATTTCACCTGACAATTTAAAATGCTCTTTCTCCTGTGCAATACCCTTCTTAAGAATGAGTAACTGGGACTTTGATGCATTGAAACTCATTCTGGCCTATGTGACAAGTTTTTCTATTCTTTTAAAACCCATCTTGCGCTGATTGTGGTTGTAATGATCATATCCATATAAGCTCTTATTGGTGGTTGTCTCGGTCCAGATCTGGTGATGGGGCCTCTACATTCCAACTCGACAGTTTTTATTAATAGGTTCATTGCTAGCATGAATAAAGTTTCTGAGATGGTGCAGCCTGTTAGAATGCCCCTTTTTAGATTGTCATACTGAAATTGATTCCTTCGATATTGTTCCCATGTGGAAGATGTTATGATAATCTAGAGTTAAATTGGATATTCTGTCTGGGACATGATAGCATTTATGTTACTTTCATGAGCTTATGGGAATAGATCCAAAAGCATTTTTGAGGTCCAATCATAATACTGCCAGATTACCCTTATTTAATTTTGCTTCTTTCAATTATTGTAAGATGACTCCAGTGTGCTCCATACATCCCGGAATACCTAGGACAATCCCTTTCTGTACTGACTTATCAATATAATTGTTATTTTGTAAAAGCAATCTTTATCTCCTGTTAAGGATGCTGAAAAATATTTTCCCTTTGATATTTAATATTGCATCTGAATTGATTGATTTTTTTTTTCCCTTTTTTTTTCCTCTTTTGGGATCTAAATTCCTTTGGAGTATTTCCATTGTTCTGTTATTTTACCTCTTCTCCAAATTACTTTTATTTACTTCCAAAAGAAGCAAAGGAGTTGGGGACAGCATTTATAATTGTTATAAAGCATGCCATTCGGACCAGCAACAGATGCTGACCTTGTTTTATTGACGGCTTTGATTTCCTCCTATGTTGGTTCTTTTAAATCAAGCTCTGTTGTTGGAGCTTCCTGTCTTATCAGGAGTGTGTTTTCTGTAAGGTCTCAGTCTCTGTTTGGATCTTTTAGATTATTATGGAGAAATGAGTTAATTTCTGCTGGAGTACTTTCCAGGTAATTGCCTTGTTTTTCCCCTATTTTCTTTGTGAAAGCATAAGTGTCTGTTAAAAAAGCCATCCTTTTCTTTGGCTGGTGCATTTTTTTTAAAAAGTTTTTTTTATTAGTCTGAAAAATTTGAAGATGTCAAATCCTGATTATACAGTGTATGTGGTAGACCAGTCCAGCCAAACTTTATCCCTGGTCTTTAAACTGGTATGTCTGGAGTTTTGGCATTGCTAGTGAGAGGTTATCTTTTCTTTCTTTCTTTCTTCTCAGGTTTAAATCTAGAAATTTGGGCTTTGTTTATTCACTGTTGCAGTGTAAGGGTCAAAGTTGTTTGTTGTCTTGGTTCCAGGAGGATCACACTTTCCTATTTCACAAGACAGTGCATATTGTTTTGTCCACTGATGAGACCTGCTTTAATTTGGGGGTGGGTGGGTAGGAGTGAAATTTGTATATTGCCACTCTATGGATCACATCTCATTTCTGGTGATATTATCCAGTAAACTGTTACCTTGACTCTATAGTGATTCAGCAAGGTCAAGACAGGTTTGCATTTGTTTTTTTTTTGTTTTTTTATGATCATCCAAAGTGAAGAAATCCACCTTACACAAACTTTGTGATATCCCACTGTAGCCAACATTGTTTCCACAACATAAAAGTTAATATTTAGCTCTGTAGTTTCCTGGTTGTAATTTGTCAAGTGGCACTAATAAGCTGATCTAGGCGCACTTCATATTGTGAATGGGACTTGAAACATTACCCACTGCCTAACTATGTTCACATTCACTGTTAAGTTTCTGTAAATGTTCAGTAAGTATAAATGAATGTCAGTGGGTGTTATTATTTCTGCATGGAAGAATTTGATGATGCACCTCTGGTAAAATGGAGTTTAATGTGTGTAATTAGACAAAAATAATTGGTTATTGTTCAGTCTACTGTCATATCACCAACATAATTAAGAAGCATTAATGCATGAGCAGCCTTCATACTTATCCTAACTACTCCAAAAATAGTTTAAAATTTTAAACGAATAAAGAGTAAAAATATTTTCCAAAGTCTTTTATATATTATTTCTTGTTTTAAACATTCAACAGTTGTTTGAAAACCTAAAGTCACTTTTTCATGAAAGTGCCTTTATTAGAGTTTTATGAAATCTTTTTTATTGAGTAGACAATACTTATTTGGAATACTTATTACTGTGTATTAGTGTATCTTTTTAAACATCTTGAAGAGTCATGAATATTCAAATCCAGATTTTGACTTAAGCTTTTAAAAAAAGTAAAATTTGGAAATTTTCTAATTATTTTTTTGATTTACTTTGACATTCCTCCCAAATTGTGCAGTAAACTAAAGGTAACATTGCAGGAGGTCACATTATACACAAAAACTAAAGTAGCTCTGAGGATGTTGCCTTGAATATATTGTCTGAAAAGTAATGGGACTGGTGCCACAATTTTTAATTCCAAAACAAACATTTCCTGTGACCTGTAACATTCCACTTTAACCCTTACTGAACTAGATGTGCAACTGGAGAGATCCAATCTAATCAATCATCTGGTCATACATGAG
>CAUZXS010004186.1:0-5000 GCA_963585895.1 Sepioteuthis lessoniana
ACACTGTAGTGTTTCAGTTCTAATGAACCATCATCAGGACTAGGAGGAATGATATTGTGATGTTAAATAAACAATAGATGTTTAAAAAACCATACGAAAAACTTAGTGAAAACCTATGTATCAAGAAAAGTTGTTCATTTAAACAACACACTAGCATTTCTTTCTTCTTCCCCCTGCTTTTCTTCTATCTTCTTTTATCCAATTTCTTTCATTTTCATCTTTCTTCTTCCATCTTTCTCTCTTTTTCTTTTTCTTCCTTCTTTTGATTCAAAATTTTTCTTAATGTACAAATGGAACATATAAATTCTTTATAATATTCTCCAAAAATCACATGACAATTTTTAAAACAAATACTGGCCAACTTTTCCTGACACATAGGTTTTTCCTAGGTATTTTTGTGTAATTTTTTTAAACATTTACATTGATTTAGCATCACTAATATCATCCCTCGCAGTCCTGACGATCATTCATTAGAACTGAAATGCTAGAGTGTCAACTTTGTTTTTCAGTAAATCTCTTCTTCACTTGGATTACCTTATCAATTTTCTCTCTCTCTCTTTCTTTCTCTCTCTCTTTATATATATATACATATATATATAAGTAAAGTTGGCAATCATAGTCGAGGCTGACCCGAAGGCTCCCTTTTTGATAGCTACTACACCAAGGTGTAGGGGAGGGCGCTACTCCTTTCCCTGGATTGCTCCACTCTACCCTTGATCCTTACCTTATAATGCTGAGTGTTAAGCAAGGTAGCATCAAGTACCATTTTTTGAGTCTTTGGTATGACTTGGCCTGGGATTGAACCCAGGTCTCCTGGCCCATTGGGGAACACTCTAACCATTATGCCAATGTCCAGTTATATATATATATATATATATATATATATATATATATATATATATATATATATATATATATATATATATATATATATATATATATATATATATATATATATATATATATATATATATATATATATATAAAATATAAATTTGGTCTCTTAATAGACTTAAGAGGAACAATCTAAATAAGATATTGTTGTGTAGGAAACCTTCCACTCCTCTTGAAAGTGAACTGTTCTGCTCACGGAGTTGATGAATGAAGGCTTTAAGTAGAAGCCTATCAATTGACATAGAGCAGTATGCTGAGCTAGTCTTACTACTCACGTGACTTTTGTACCTTGTTATTACCAGCCTAATAAACCCTTTTTATTGTTATGTGTTATTTAGTGTTTGTCTTTACAAACCCCAAATTAACATCATAAGTGATACACAGGATTGATATATTCAAATAGTGCTCAATGCACTGTTATCAATATATAAAGATATTTAAATATATTAAAAAAAACCTCATATGCAGAGCAAATGTATCAATAATTTCAAGTAAAACTCAAACATGAGTTCCACTATCGATTGATTTCAACAGCTGACTGTTAGGTTTCACTTAGAATATATATATACACATACACACAGTGAGAAAGGGAATGAGAGAGAACATTTATTTTGCACTTCTTTAAAAAAAAAAAAATATATATATATAGGAAGAGAGAGATAGATAGATGCATATATATATATATAGAGAGAGAGAGAGTGAGTGAGTGGGAGAGAATATTTCCCTTGCACTTCTTTAAAAAATGTATATATGTTTTAACAAAAACACTTCGGCTTATTATTATCTGAAAGAATCTCCCAATCAATACTAAACTGTAAGTGAAAAGCATGAAATATTTATTTCCAAATGATATTTGAAGTTTCATTTATTTATTTCATTTATTTTTTGTTAAAACATAAAATATAAACTTGTTCATTATTTTCTTTAATAAAACAAAATGAATTAATTGACTTCCTCAGTATCACATAATACTGAACTTATTTTTATATATACAATAGAAAGGTGACTACTATAGGGCAACGGTTTATAAGCTAGTCTGTCAGACCATTATCAGTGAAGTAAGGCTAGTTCTTACAAGATGCATTATATTGCAGCTCATACCAGATTAGGCTAATCTTAATAAACATGTACTTTAGGCACCTGACAATGATTTGCCTATTATACAGATCATCTCTAGTATAGTAAATCTCCTTTGGTACTCAAAAGTTCTGTTCTTGTGGCAGACTAAACTAAACATTGAATAACTATAGTTTAGAAAACTATTTTCATATATAACATTCATTTTATGAATTCATAAAACTTAAACTGAATTTAAATCTAACTACAAAATTAAAATAAAAAGTAAAAATATTTGCACTATTTTCATTGGTTAACCATTTGATGATACCTGTCTACGATTGCATGATGGCTGAGTCCCCATAGCATAATCGCTAAAGGTTTGGACTTCAGTTGCACTATTACGTTCACTTTCAGACTAATCCCCTTGGGAAAGGTATAAGTAAAAAATAAAGTTGGCGACCTTAGTTTAGGGTGACCCAAAGGCTCCCTTTTCAATAGCTATGACACCAAGTTGTAGAGGAGGGCGCTACTCCTTTCCCTGGATTGTTCCACTTTAGCCTTGATCCTTACTTTAGAATGCTGGGTATTAAGCAAGGCGGCATCAAGTACCATTTTTTGAGTCTTTGGTATGACTCGACTTGGGATTGAACCAAGGTCTCCCGGACCATTGGCGAACACTCTACTCATTAGGCCAATGGTCCTGGTGGGAAAGGTATAGAACCCCCTTATGCCTCTAGATATGAGTTGAATAGTATCAATGCCGCTCTTTTACAAGGATGGCTTGGCATTAAATAACCCGTGAAGGTTTATATGCCATTAAACAAAGAAACCAAACCAAGTGTTTAGTTTTGGTTAAAAATGGTAACATTAATCATTCAAAATGTTTCTAAAGCTTTTATCACTTTATTTCAACCAACTTTATTAAAGTGTGTTCACTTGACAGCTTTAATGTTTATTCAACTGTGAAGGGATTTAAAAATTTAGGACAAGATTACTCTACCGAGGGGAATAAATTTACTGTCTTTTTATTTGAAAATAACTAAAATTAATTCAAGATTGTTTTCTTGGAATTTGCTTGTGTGGAATTTTGTTTTTAAAGCAAATGTTACAACCAAAGGGGACACAAAAATAAAAACACAAACAAAATAAATAAAACACTGGAAGGGTTTTAGATAAAGTGATTCTAGAGGAATTTTGTGGAAGTGAGTCAAACTGATGCATAAAGTCAGAGTTTTTACATTGATGTAGCTTGACATATATTTAAAAGGGGGGAAATTCAAAGCTTTATATGGAGTAGCTGGAAATACTCTAAGCTGACAGTTGGAGACTAAGTTAAGGCAGGGAAAGGGTTAAAAGAAAGTACCAATACAGTTAGAATAAATTCCTTGTGCATTACTATAAAAGATTTAGAGAAAATGAAGGACTTATATTGACTGTTTTAAAATGTCATCTTTTGCCCTGTCAGTGAAACACTATAGAACCTCACTTATTGACAATGGAAGGGTTTAATCATCCTTATCTGCCTGTTCACAGATTTCTTTGAAATTTGTTTGAGCTTGGAATAAAAATGGATGGTAATAAACTATAGTCTTGACCTTTTATGAAACTTAGAATCCAATAATGAAAAGATAATGACAGTTAAAATATCAAGAAAGTTTCAGTTAACAGGGTTTGACAGATTATAGATTTTGGTCTTTGTTTTTCAGTGTCTATATTTAGCTATATCAATATTTATTTCTCTCATTATTGATCTGTTTAGCCTTGATACACTGGCTCATATGTCTACTTTTTAATAATCTAAAACACATATACATTAGATGTGTATAGGTAAAGAAAAGAAAAGAAAAAAGTAATTCTCCTTTTTTGGTCTTTTTTCTTGAGACTACTCATGTCAATGATATGAATGTGATTTTAAATTCTTCTACGAATAAAATCTATCAGTCATAAGTAGACTAACTATAATTAGAACTTCTGGAGAAAAAAGATCATTGGTCTCTTATCCTATCCAACTTTACCATCCATTTCATATGCATATGAACACTCTGGGTGTAATGGTTATCGCCGTAGGAAATGGACATGGCAACATGAGTTCAAATCCTGGACAAGTCTGATTGCATTTCACATAGCACTAATACCCTTGGGAAATGTATGAATCCAATTATTCTCCCTCCAGCTTTGGGTAAATAGTTGGGCAAACTAGGTACTTCAGCTTTGGTGAGGCAACTAGTCTAGGAGAAGGAAAACTCTAAATTCAAACTTGTTAAACTTCTCTTAAAAATTGACCTTGTGTCATATCCTGTCTGAGCGGAGGGGTTGGGTAAATATGTATGAACACTCAACATTTATTTTTGAACCCCCTTTTTCTCAAACACATACTGGAGTACCATTACTTATGTATTTAGCTATAACACACATATATATATTTAGCTATTTACATAGATAGATAGAGAGAGAGAGAGAGATTACATATATATTTAGCTTTTTATATATTTTGATAGATAAATAGAGAGAGAGAGATTTAGCAGACTGTAATGAAATGAACAGCATGTATATATCTTGTTAAAACATTAACTAAAACACATTGATTCATTTAAGGCCACTTCAAAAATGAGACTTTTGCTACTTGAACCTCTTGGTATTTAGGATCCTCTAGCTCAATCGCCCGACTATCTGCTGTCAATAAAACTATTTTAAAACATAAAGATTGAATGTGATTCTGAGAAATATACTCAGCATTTAATGAACTGATTGAGTTTTAATTCTGTTAATATTTCAAGATTCATATCAGCCTCCAAAACAATCAATTGTGCATTGCTTTTTGATCATCAACTGCAATGACATTATTTATTCTTTTTATTCTCTAATGGTTTACTTTGATTACAGATTAACATTTTTAGAATTCAAAATATAATATCTAATATTCAAATTAGATTCAAGAGACACAATTAAGCTGAAATCAGTTCTGACTTCATTTTCCTTAATCCTGAAATTTTAATTTAGATTCTGTAGACTCTTTATAGAACACAGAGATACTATGTCATGGGTGA
>CAUZXS010004186.1:10000-68725 GCA_963585895.1 Sepioteuthis lessoniana
GACCTGAAGGCTCCCTTTTCAATAGCTACTACACCAAGGTATAGGGAGGGGTGCAACTCAATTCCCTGGATACACCATCAAATAAATCTTCTTTCTTTTTATTGACTTGTATGACTCAATATAAATCTTTTTCCAAATTGGGATTTTATGTATTAAACAACATGATAGAATTTTCACTTGGCTAAAATCTTCAGACCAAACTCTGTACATGAAAAAGGTAAAAGCTCTCCCGGAAAATAAAACATGACACAGATTGAACCATTGATCTCCTTTATTCATATTAAAAATGTTCATCCTCTTGTATTTTGAAAGAATGTTAAAAAAAATTGATTAGTGTTTGCCAGTGGTCTGGGAGACTGGAGTTCAATCCCGGGTCGAGCTATACCAAAGACTCAAAAAATGGTACTTGATGCCTCCTTGCTTAATATTCACCATTTATAAGGTAAATGGCCTCCCCTACACCTCAATGAAGTAGCTATTGAAAAGGAAGCCTTTGGGTCATCCTCGACTATGGTTGCCCAACTTACTTATACTAAACGATGTCATATACTTATTAGCTGAACTTTGATTTGCAGTTTCCACTGTATAATATCCAGTTTATTCAATTAATATCAAACACTAATTTAACGGCATTAATAAGTATAAAAATTACATTGAAAAATAAACATTTGTTGTATCAAATAAATGCTTCTTTTCATCATTCAGATATAGACTTATTGATGTGCCTATATACTCATGGATATTATAAGTTTTTCAATATACACATTTGTACATATCTGTGTGTGTATATATATATATATATATATATATATATATATATATATATATATATATATATAAGAATCCTCTGGGAGATGATTGTGTGTGTATTTCTCTCTCTTTTCATATCCTCACCTAACACAACTTTGAGGAAAATAGAAAAAATATAGGTTAAGAAGATAATGTGATTTTGTAATAATGTACACCTGTAAATACAGTCATCTGAATGAGAATTTCTCACTCTTTCTTTCTATATTGTATTTATCCCCACATAATAATAATAAAAAAAAAGATTCTGCATCTCATTCTCCAATGATTGCTTTTGCATAGATATTAAGGTAGAGGTTAGCAGTACTAGCCTAATACCTACACCCCTCTGACTGACACACTTATCTCCAGAGAACCTTGGAATTGAATATTATTTACATATTGAAATAATGTTTAGATATTAAAAAAGACAAAAATAAAAACAATAAATAAGAATGGATGAATCATCAGTTGAATATTGCAGCCTGAAACCTGTATCATCTGTAAGATTATTAATGGTACCTTGATGCTATAGATACTATTAATGGTACCTGCAAGCTATAGATACTATTAATTGTACCTTGATGCTATAGATACTATCAATGGTACCTTGATGCTATTGATATTATTTAATGGTACCTTGATGCTATAGACACTATAATTGGTACCTTGATACTATAGACTCTATCAATGGTACCTTGATGCTATAGACTCTATCAATGGTACCTTGATGCTATAGATACTATTAATGGTACCTTGATACTATAGATACTATCAATGGTACCTTGATGCTATAGATATTATTAATGGTACCTTGAAGCTATAGATACTATCAATGGTACCTTGATGTGATAGATATTATAAATGGTACCTTGATGCTATAGATACTATTAATGGTACCTTGATGATATAGATACTATTAATGGTACCTTGAAGCTATAGATACTATCAATGGTACCTAGATGCTATAGATACAATCGATGGTACCTTGATGCTATAGATACTATTTAATGGTACCTTGATGTTATAGATATAAGTTGTTGGTGTTCGCAGTGTAAATCATTATATTATCGCAGAATGTTTTAAACTTAAAGTTACAATGACTGTAATAGAAAAAAGAAATTTGCTTATAAAATGATCAAATAAATGTTACTAATTATACAATACAAATATGAAGAATATGACCTTTACCACTTGTTGACAGACAACTGTTTTGAAATGTGTCATGGCGCCATGTTGTTTATGTCTTATATTTTGTTTGTAACTGGTATATGTTCTTAGTGTATTGAATATACTAATCAGTTGATGGTGGTAAATGTATTGGAAAAATAGTGAGTGTTACAACTGTTTTTGTAACACTGGATATTCTGTTAAACTTCATTGTTATTTAGGAATGCCACTAATGCACACTGGTCTACTGTAACCTAGGTGGTATCAATAACTTTTAAACCATGTAAATCACTGGTTGCCCAGTCAACTGGGGCTGTAGAATATACTGACTGCATCTCTGCAGTGGAGTAAGACCCCCTCCCCAACGAGTGTCCTAGATAAAAAAATCTGATGATGAGGTTCCAGTAATGCTGGATCTTTGGGGAATGTGGAGTTCTCCTTTGTTGCCATCACTCCCAGGTCCACTCTCTCCTGAAGTGGTAGCACCTTATAGGGTCTTATCTATGGGTCAAATAGAACTTAACTGTAGTTTTGAGAGTTTACTGTTTTGGAATTTAAACTGCGTATTTATGCTAAACTGCACTGTTTTGACATTTAAACTGTGTACTTATGCAAAACTGAATTGCTCGAAATAGAACCATTTTTGACATTGAAACTGTACTTATACTAAACAATTATTTGAATTAGAACTGTTTGACTAAACTGAATAGATTGCAATAGATATGTTTTTGGCAGTTATGTACTCATGCTAAACTGAATTGTTTGAAAAAGAACTGATTATTTGTATAAAAAAGGATTTGGCATTAAATAACCTACTAAAGTTGATATGCCAAAAAACCTAAACAACCAACTAACCTTAAATCACAGGCCATAACAAAAAGCAATGAACTGTATCAGTATAAACCATAATTAAATAATGAGATTCTATGAGTGACAGATGTATAGACATAGGTCAATATAAACCAAAACAAGCCCGTGGTCATTGGAGGTGCCTGTGGTGTAATGGTTATCGTCATAGGAAATTGACACCGCGACACGGGTTCAAATCCAGGACGAGACTGATTGCATTTCACATAGCACTAACACCCTTGGGAAAGGTATGAATCCAATTATTCTCCCTCCAGCTATGGGTAAATAGTAGGACAGACTAGGTCCTTCAGCCTTGGTGAGGCAACTAGTCTAGGAGAAGGAAAACTCTGAATTCAAACCTGTTAAACTCCGCTTAAAAAATTGACCTTGTGTCATATCCTGCCCGAGTGGAGGGGTCAGGTAAATATGATTAAACAAAGAAACCAAACCAAACCAAACCAAACAAGTTACTAAAAGCTGGTTAGCTATGAGTGCAGATAGACGAGTATTTATAAAACTAATTAGATATTTTGATGAGGTAGTTCAATAATAGAATATCTAGTTGACTATAATCTCTCTATAAAGCCTGGATTTCAACAGCTGTTTTCAAGAAAGGTAACTTTGTCTTCTCTGCTTCTTTCAACATAATCCTCTCTTATTTTCCCCAGTTTATTTTCTTCAGTCTACCATTAAATTATTCCATTTGGCCTTGTGCTGCTTGTATTTGTGTCCAAGGACATTTTTTATGTAAAGACATGTAGCTAGAATGACTTTGTATTATATTGATATTGAAGCTTTGATAGGACAGTGTAGGAAGGAACATGTTCATGCCTTTCCTTTGGAAATTAGTGCTAATTGAACATAAACAGCTTCTGCTAGAGTTCCACCTCTCTCTCTCTCTCACTCTCACTTATATATGAAAGTGCACCAAGTTGAAAAAAACACAAGTTCTTCAAAAGAGGATTTTATTAGTAGATTTCTATAAATAAAATTATCCACTGAAGACCTTGCACTTTTCATCTCTGTACATTTTCATTCTGTCCAATTTATTTCCAGTTTTTGCCATATATATATATATATAATGTACTTTACTGTATTCATACTCAATATCAGTTATAGAGTATGTATACCTGAGTTTGGATAGCATAGAAACAGTCAATGGTGCTTGGTGACTGTCTATTTCTTATACATTGGATCATTTGACCAAGCACCCAATCTGATGATTATATAGGTGAGAGACTAACAATCATTGACTCTCTACCTCTGCTACTTTAACTCATATATATTACTTTAAGATGAATATAATTGCCATTTATTTCAAAACTGAGATATCAGTGCTAACAGTATCAAATAAAATAGTCCCCAATACTATCACATATCTCAGACAATATATTAATAATATTAAAAAGATAAAAACTTGATCTCTTAGTTTTGCATTGGGTAATTTTATTTTTTATTTTATAATGTTAAATATATATATATATATATATATATATATACTGTGAATTACTGCATCATCATTATTATTATTATATGTATATCTTTAGAAATATTATGTGTAATATAAAGAGATTTCATATCTTGATGTAATTTATCTCTTTATTTTCCTGCTGAGGTGGAATTAATGAGAAAATAATTTTTTAAATTGGATTCATCAAATCTTCTTTTATGATATTTAACTCGGGTTAATATGATACGAAATGATAGAGGAAAAAAGATTGTTTTGCACCAATCTTCCTTGTAAAGAATAGCACTGTGGAAAATCAGCATTTGAGACTCTTGTATTTTGACCATTACTGCTACTAGTTGGAAATTAGCAATTATTTTACTGACCAAGCTATTTTTTAAATTCTACTTTTTCAAAAATGTTTTTTTATCACTACTGTAGATTTACTAGCTAAGATAAATTCAAGCCTTTAGCAAAAAAAAAAGGTAACATTTATATAGGATATCCTTTATGATATGATTTTAAAATCTCCATACGTTCACCATCCCTATCAATGCATTATTGGAATCTTCCCCATGTGGTCTTCATAATATCGGTTCTGCTTTTCTAATAAAGGTACTCTCATAGAAATATTCAATTTTATTTAATCGGTGATGGTTAACATGTGGATATTGTTTGAAATTTTATCCTAAAAGTACCCTCATAAGGATGTTCAGGTCATTGGCCTAATGAGTAGACTGTTTGCTAATGGTCTGGGAGACCAGGGTTCAATTCCAGGTTGAGTCATTCCAAAGGCTCAAAAAATGGTACTTGATGTCACCTTGCTTAACACTCAGCATTATCAGGTAAGGATCAAGGGTAAAGTGGAGCAATCCAGGGAATGAAGTAGCGCCCTCCCTACACCTTGGTGTAGTAGCTGTTGAAAAGGGAGCCTTCAGGTCACCCTCGACTATGGTCGCCAACTTTTTTACTTTATTATCAGCCAGCATCAAGAAATAACTCTCATTAGTGAGTCTTTTATGTATAGAGTATTAAACTAGATATTCTCAATATTTTGGTTCTTTTAATTAGAACAGATAAACATATCTCTTTTGTAATCCAATATATATTTTTTGTAAGATTTTTAATCTGTTTCAATTTGCATTCTTGATAAAAATTTACAAATAGACTTTTCAAAACTGAATAAGTTAAAGTAATGATTTGGGGTAGGAAACTATTTTTAAAACATTGCCAAGATTAGAAAACAATCTTTATTCTTTTAATATGAATGGAAAGTTTCTCTTAAATCTGTCATTATTTCCCACTGCAAATACAGAAATATTTTCTTTTTAGTGCTATTATTTACTTGGAAGATTGGTGCAAAACAATCTTTTTTCCTCTTTTTAGTGAAATACGCTGTTAAGGACAACATACATTAAGAGAGGAATGATCACTGAAATCTTGATATTTATTTTTACCATTCCACTTTGAAATAATATAACTTTTTAATCAATTAAAGTGGAGAAAACAACCTCTGAAGAATTAAAGTTCACCTATGTAGATTTAAAATTTGTATTCTTTCTTGAATTTATAAAAGGAATCTTCTGTAGAGAGAGAGAGGGAGGAAATTACATTCTTGGATTAAATCTTTATATCCATTCTTGCATTACATTGAAACATAGTCATTGTGTTAGTTCCAAGATTTTATAACATAATTATTTAAGAAGAAAGCTGCTATGAATTAATCTGTCAGAATATAATAATATCCCAGCTCAAATGATCACATTGTTTTTACATAAATAAAACTTTTCTTATTGATAGTGTTACTGAAGAGAAATAAGTTTGATAAAATTTTCCAAACATATTAATCATAGATTAAATTTTGATTCCTTGTCAAAAATATTTATAACCCATGAACCAAAAATAAAAAAAATAAAAATAAGAGAAAAAGTTTTTTTTTTTTTTTACTTCTTTTACTGACAGATTTTGTTATGTACAATTTTTAGAAATGCTTTATCAATGAGAAAGCTTTTTTACACATTATTTAGATAATATTTATGGTGAACATAAGTGCTTGTAAGACAGTTACATAAAATGCGTAATAGATCAGAGGGTTTCCAAGTGATAAAATTGGTTGTAGATTGTATTGAATATTTCCAAATAAGAGAGAGGATGTAGGTCATTCCTCTGGGAGATGAAAGAATGAACTAAAATCTCATTTAAAATTCATTGCATTCTTTGAAGTAAATGCTCTGTGTCTGCCTTTATATAATACAATTATACTAATACAACCACATAGATACATACATATATTCTTACGTGTGTACATTATATATATATATATATATATATATATATATATATATAGGGAGAAAGAAAGAGGAAGGAATACATACTTATATTTGGCACACACATATTGTGTGTAGACTTTGATAATATATAGAAATGAACATTTACTAATACGTGTCTATATGTATATATATATTACTAAAATTCTCCTTATTCTTATGTAATCATAACCCAGAGAAACAGCAACACATCATGGCAAGATTTTTATTTGGGCAATACTCTTAAAATGCTCTTAGAGGATGTCCAGGTTAATTTTCAACTGAATGATAATTTTGTAGTATTTGCACAGAACTTGAACATCATTTTGAAGCATCCAAATTTTCAATATTATTGAGATAGTAATTATGAAATGCTAATTAGAATTCTCCATTACTTCCTTTGTAGAAATATCAATATCTGTATGGATCATTGTTACAATAGGAACTGTGTATTCACAGCTCATCAAGTAGATGTATATATATATATATATATATATATATATATATATATATGCCTATGTAGAGAAAAAGAAAAGGTTGAAAATAAGAGAAAATACTTTTGAACATACAATATATATATATATATATATAATGTAGTTTGCCATTTTTATATATAAAGAGTATAGGTGGTAGTCATAGTCAACATTGCTAGGTGACAGTCAGTTTCTTGCCTATGCAATCATCTAAGAGCTTGTTTTTGCCCATGATCTGATGATCACATAGAAAAATACTGACAATCACCAAGAGCCATTGACTCTGTGTATTCTATCCCAAGTTAGATCTATCTATTTATATATGGAAAAAAATTGAAAAACAAAATAATCCAAAACTGATGAATTTATAAGAAGGAAAGTCAAGGTTAAAATGCTTCAGTTTTAATGAACCTTCATCAGGACTTTAAATTGGGGAAGCAAGTGTTGTTCTATCAACACTTGTTTCACCATCTTAAAGTCCTGACAAAGGTTCATTAAAACTAAAATGTTCTAAAGTTGACATTCCTTCTTATAAATTCATTAATTTTAGATTACTTTGGTTTTCAATTTGTCTCCATACTGTCAGATTCCTTTTCATTATTTATTTCCATATATATATATTTATTTGCTTCTTATTGCGATTTTTAGATATTTGTATATATGTCTTCTTAGCAAGCTTTGCATACTTTACCAAATAAAATTAAAATGAATATAGGAAAATTTTATCACAATTTTTTTTCTCTTTTAGAGTTCCAGCTTCCTTTTTGTTAAAAATCAGCATTCAAAATTCCATATTTTAATTTTGCCTAAGTTCAAATTCTGGCTATCATGTTTCTAACATGGCCTAATGAGTAGAGTGTTTGCCAATGGTCCAGAAGACAGCGGTTTAATCCCCGGTCAAGTCATACCAAAGACTTAAAAAATGGTACTTGATGCCACCTTGCTTAACACTCAGCATTATAAGGTGAGGATCAAGGGTAAATTGGAGCAATCTTGGGAATGGAGTAGTACCCTCTCCTACACCTCGATATGGTAGCTATTGAAAAGGGAGCCTTCAGTTCACCCTCGACTAAGGTTGCCAACTTCACTATGAAAATAAGCACATTTGCAAATATATTTTATCTCAAAGTGTTATATATTTATGATTACACACATGAGGATCTTTGTATTAACATGGGTATACATGCATCAATACAAATACATACACATGATTTATAGATATACAATTTCATTCATTTATATTCAGAAAAACACATTGAAATAGTCCTTGATTAATAAATACATTCAGTCATTGATATCTCTGCATACTTAGACATTTTAGCTATCAAGTATATTTTATGTAAGCCACAACACAGATTGAAATATGATTGACAAAAGTTTATTTTATTACTAAATACTTTTAAAAAAATTATTGATTAATTGATCAAGAATTAATCTTCTTCAGACAGCAAGTAAATATTTTGCGAACAAATATCTATTTTCAAATTTTCTTTTATTATTAATGAATGTATCTCTAACTTTGAAAGAAATTGTTCTTATCAAGAGGAAAATGTTTTAGTACAGTGTCAGGTTGAAGTATGAGATAGGCTGTTGGTTGGTTGGTTGGTTGGTTTTACTGCATGCAAACTTTTGTCGGATTATTTTATACTGAAGTTACTAATTATGGTCCCCAGTTATATATGTTAAAAAATTTATCTTCATAATCATTTCAGACAGGTAAATACTTCATACTTAGATGCAATGATAATGTTTTCAGAGTCAATATATCAATATACTTCAGAACCATTTTAAGCATTATCTTAAACAGATTTGACTCCTAGATGGGACCATAGCAGATATTACCACTACAGATAGGAGTGGACCTAGGAATAATGACAACAAGTTGCCAACTTCACACTCTTCAGAACCAGAGCCTAAGCATTAGATACAGTTTAGTGTTATATGCAGGACCTATTTTTTTGGTAATGGTGGTGTTTGTCCCTCTGCAAAGATTGCCGTCTTTATTAGACCCTACCAATAGGCAGTATGATAACAATATATTATTGAGTCCCTTTTTATTTTTGCTATACCTCATTCTGTATTATCACTAAATTTTATTCCAATTCACCCTGTTATTTTATTTCTATTGTTACTTGCTAAAATATTTTTCTCAACTAGTTGGTATTTTTTTGTCAAATGCTATAGTATTGAAACTCTGTAATCAAAAATGAAATTGCCTAAACGTAATATATATATATATATATATATATATATATATATATAAGGGGTGTACTTATTTTTGAATGCCTAAATATTCCTATTTTTGGTATCAAAATTTCATTGATTTCAAAAATGATAAAATCTTGCTATCTTTGATTATGTAGAAAATTAGCTTCTTATTAAAAATTATTGGAAGTGCACTCATGAATGATTTATCTCTTTATATATATATATATATATGTATATTTTCAAAAAACATTATTCCTCTTATGTTTTCTGTTAATGCTTTCAAGCAGGTACCTTTCTTCTGAAAGAAATGTCAGTATTTAGATGTAGACTGTATCTGGTAATTAAGTTTCCAACTTTTGAGGGTTGGTTTTATTCAATTTGAAGTTGACCTGTTCATTACAAACTGGCCAGGTTTTGGCAAGCATATACTTTTATAGTTTGTAAAAAGTGGTTAGTCCTTTTTTTGTTTTTGTCCTCCATCAAAACTAAGAAAAAGATTAACCATGAATAGAAATAAGTATGCTACAAGAAATAAAAATTTTAAATATCTATCAATTAATTGAATCATTAGTCAACACTTGAAAATTTTATAGGTGGATAAAATGTTAAAATGAATAAAATGTTAAAAGGAGGGGAAGTGAAAAATAGCCGAAAGATTTCTTGTAAACTAAAACCCTTAATCAATTTTACAAGTTTCCATCATTCTACATATTAGAAATCAATATATAATGGTTTGATTTTTTTTTGATGAGTTTAATTTAGGTTTTAGTAATTTTATAAAAAATATATAATGCTTGTTTTTCACAATATAATGTCTTCTTTCATTACTTTGATGAAGGGAAACATTTTGAAAAATTTTGATCTACATGCTGTATTTCAGACAACTGGTTCTTAAATTTTCTCTTTGTGGATTCTTTCATGGTTGAGTAGCTTTCCTGTTTTGCTAATGTAGAATTCTTTTTAGCTGGGAGTATATTGCACAGTAGATCAGGATTTAGGATTTTTATATCATATTACTGTTTAGTGATTTTAGAGTTTTTCCCGGTTTTTAAGTTAATGTGTACTCGTTCACTAAGGTGGTTGAAGGTTCCACATCTCTGGTCAATACATTTTTTGACTAGATTTCTTCTTTGAATGCTTATCAAGCTTTAGTATGTCACACTTTTAAGTTTCGAGTTTGAAATCTATTTTATCGTATCTGACTCGGTTATCCATTCTTTTTATTCTTCCAAAAAAGTGAAGAATCTTTTCAAAAGGTCTACAAGATGATACTGATGTTTTAGTTCCTTTTGGAGGGATATTTTGGTTTAGGGGTTGCTAATTTTGCTTTTTCAATGCGGGCATCAATGAGTTTTTGTGGGTATTTTTGCCTCTCAAGTTTCTGGAGTCTTTTTTTTTTTGACATTTGTGCAGACAAGTGCCATGTTCAATGGGATATTATGTTTTGTATAAAAAGCATGATATGATGTAAAATTCAGATATTGTTGAGTATCTGTATTTGTACAAAATAAGTCAGTTATTACATTGGTATCCTCTTTGATGATTAGGATGTCCAGGAAAGGGAGTTGATTTTCTTTTGCTTCCGTAGTAAAGTTTATTGATGCATGTAGGTTTAAGATTTTGTAGAATTTTCCTAGATCTCTTTCATTTTTTGTCCAGAAAATTAAGCACTCATCCAGGTATATATTCCAATTGTCTCTGGTAAAATTCTCAAATTCATGATGGAAGATTGTGGATAACCAAATGTATTGCTTTTCTTCTAAAAATCCCTTCCGTATTGTATTAGTTGGGGACACCTTCACACTCACCACTCTTTCTTTGATTTATAGATAATATTCATCATCATTTATCTATGATGAATTCTTTTGAGAATCTACTTGGTATTTCATCTCAGTGTTTTTGTAGCCAGAATTAATTGCCACAATTCTTAAATCCGGATGGGTGTTAGTATAAAGTATGGTTACATCACAACTGAAAAATAGAGTTTTGGTTTGGAGTTTTCTAGAAGGAAATTTAAGAAATTCATATCTTCCCTTATAAAGCTGGGAACTTTTTGATATAGTGGTTTGAGGATGATATCAAGTAGGTTTCTAAGCTTTTATGTACTTCTGGGTGATCCTGCTACTATTGGTCATACTTTAGATGATTGAGTTTAAATCTTGTTATAATTATATGAGAGTTGTTATAATTTCTAATGGATTTATAGATTTTTTGAAGACTGTAGGCATTACTAGATTTACCTCAGAATCACTTAAGTTGTCTATCTCAGTTTCTGTGAGTCTTTTTTTGTATTTTTTTATTAAGTTACTGATCAATAAGCCCAATATATTAGCAACTTTTTCTATGGTTAATGATACATAAACAATCATGGAAAAATTCCTGATATCTAAAGGAAGAAGTAAATTTGAATTGGATATCAAGCAAAAATTACTGGAAAATCACTAATGTATTTCTTTTATCTAATAAACTTTGCTTAGTCTAACAACCATGCCTCAGTTTACCTATAGAGCCTAGTAACTGTATTTTATTTAGTAAACTTTCCCTCAGTTTTCTTATAGAACCAAGTCACTGTATTTTGTTATTTAGTAAACTTTGTGTCAGTTTGCTTTTAGAACCAAGTCACTGTATTTTTTTATTTGATAAAATTTGCTTAGTCTAACAACCATGCCTCAGTTTGCCTATAGAACGAAGTCACTGTATTTTATTTAATAAACTTTGCCTCAGTTTGCTTATAGAACCAAATCACTGTATTTTTTTTATCTAATAAACTTTGCTTAGTCTAACAACCATGCCTCAGTTTGCCTATAGAACCTAGTCACTGTATTTTATTTAGTAAACTTTGCCTCAGTTTGCTTATAGAACCAAGTCACTGTATTTTGTTATTTAATAAACTTTTCCTCAGTTTTCTGTTACTTTTTACCAAAGAATATTGATGAAGATGAAGATGAAGAGTAAAAATTACTTGAATAGGGTACATCTATCTTCACTTCTATCAAATTTCTGTTAGAATTGTTCATCACTATGTTTTGTAATGGTCCGAGTCCATAATGATTATCGCCCTTCTTTTATCTATCTCTTACATGATGATCGTCTAGTCATTGTTTAAGTTTTTGATAGCTTTTTTAGTGGTAAATTGGATTTTATTATTTTCTTTTGAAGTTTGGAGGTTTAAATTCTGTACAATTAATTATGCCTTGCAGCAATATGGTTTCCCTCTGATTATTGTTTATCTTAGAAACCATATTACATTTGATATCTGAAATTTTCAATTTCTTATACATTTGCGATTGATCATAAAAAGATTAACATATTGAATCTAACAGAACCTAATTATGAAAGAAACATGAACTTCTAACTTTTATAGTCTCAAACTATAACTGTTTCTTATTTAACAATCATCTCATCGGGATCAATAAGCCCAGTATATTAGCAACTTTTTCTATGGTTAATGATACATAAACAATCATGGAAAAATTCCTGATATCTAAAGGAAGAAGTAAATTTGAATTGGATATCAAGCAAAAATTACTGGAAAATCACTAATGTAATTCAGCTAATAAAAAATAGTTATAAGCAAGAAGTTTTCTGATTGTATTCCAAAAAACCAAATCCCTATATTTTGTTATTTTATACACTTTACCCCAGTTTGCTATTTAGAACCAAGTCACTGTATTTTGTTATTTAGTAAACTTTGCCTCTGTATGCTTATAGAACCAAGTGACTGTATTTTGTTATTTAGTAAACTTTGCCTCTGTTTGCTTATAGAACCAAGTGACTGTATTTCGTTATTTAATAAACTTTGCCTCAGTTTGCTTATAGAACCAAGTCACTGTATTTTGTTATTTAGTAAACTTTCCCTCAGTTTGCTTATAGAACCAAGTCACAGTATTTTGTTATTTAGTAAACTTTGCCTCTGTTTGCTTATAGAACCAAGTGACTGTATTTTGTTATTTAATAAACTTTACCCCAGTTTGCTTATAGGACCAAGTCACTGTATTTTGTTATTTTTATAAACTTTGACTCAGTTTACTTTTAGAACCAAGTCACTGTATTTTGTTATTTAGTAAACTTTGCCTCTGTTTGCTTATAGAACCAAGTCACTGTATTTTTTTTATCTAATAAACTTTGCTTAGTCTAACAACCATGCCTCAGTTTACCTATAGAGCCTAGTAACTGTATTTTATTTAGTAAACTTTGCCTCAGTTTGCTTATAGAACCAAATCACTGTATTTTTTTATTTAATAAAGTTTGCTTAGTCTAACAACCATGCCTCAGTTTGCCTATAGAACGAAGTCACTGTATTTTATTTAATAAACTTTGCCTCAGTTTGCTTATAGAACCAAATCACTGTATTTTTTTTATCTAATAAACTTTGCTTAGTCTAACAACCATGCCTCAGTTTGCCTATAGAACCTAGTCACTGTATTTTATTTAGTAAACTTTGCCTCAGTTTGCTTATAGAACCAAGTCACTGTATTTTGTTATTTAATAAACTTTTCCTCAGTTTTCTGTTACTTTTTACCAAAGAATATTGATGAAGATGAAGAGTAAAAATGACTTCATTTGGGTCTTTACTTGTTTTGGGAAGCTGGCATGTATCAATTTTAACCTGTTTTCTGAAATGTCTTTTCAGAAATAAGAAAGAGTAGAAAAGGATTTCAGTTCTTTTTGTTATTCCGACTGAATTTAGCTTCACCAGCAAACTTTTATAACAGGAGTTTTCCTTTGCTTGGTGCCCTATTAATATATCATCTTTCTTTTTTTTCTCATCATCCTACACAGATAATATAGGGATAGGAATTGGCATTTTCCCTGAAATCAAACCTTGAAAAAGTTGGCAATGATTTCATCACTTTTCCAGCAAAACACAGAAAACCAGTCCTTTTATTTTGCATCACTTACAAATTGATTTCTGATGATTTCACACGTTGAATATTCCATAATAAGCCAATAACACATTAGATCAAAGGGACCAATTTTGTTGCTATGTATACAGGAGACGAATAACTTGTGTAACAAGGTTGACATTTTACTTCTTGTTCCATCTTCTCTCTTCAAATTGTACAGGCTGCTGATTGAAGACCTTGTTGAATCAAAAGTTCATGTTTGATTACAAGAAGCCTGACCTAAGCAAACATGTCATCTTATCCAATCCAAAAGGAAGCCAACTTGACTAAGCTTGTGTCCCATCATGCCTTGCTTCAAACTGATAAGAAGTTGATGCAGAAGATTATATTTTTGCAATAATCATTTCGACATTGCCTTACTCATTCCAGTTGGCAAACCCTTTATCCTTACATTTTGTAATGGAATCATTGGATCAAAGTAATCTGGGTCATCCTATAACAACTTTATGCAGTGAACATGTGCATCAATTTCAGTTGCCACATTAGTTTACTATATGTCAGGGTAAAAATCTTTGCATGGATTCAAAGTCAGTGGAGTGAGCAAAATGTCAAAGAATGAAATAATCCTTTCATTGGAACATTGCTGTTGCTCAGATCATATCTTTCTGAATTTATAAAAACAGTTAAATATTTGCGTCTTTACTTATCTATTTGGTTTTTCCCAATTTATCTACAAATCTATATATTCTCTATCGGTATACTTTATTCTATTTATTTATTTATTTATCCAGCTAGATTTTCAATTTATTCTGTAGTTGGTGTCCAATACCGAATAAAGGTCAGTATTTTGACTGACTGTGATCCTTTAGAGCAATATTCCCCAATGTGGAGGGGGCATGCAACACCAGTGGGGATTGTTTAGACATCAAGTTGATGGATTTTTAAGCTTCCTTCACGTGAATTACAGTACAATTTTGAATATATATGAATTAAATATTACTGGGCAGCATCAGAATTTAAAAAATACCTAAGTGGGGCATGGCTACAAATCAGTTGAGAACCACTGTTTTATGAGTGTGTATGTGTGTGTGTGTGTGTGTGTGTGTGTGTATATATATATATATATATATATATACACACACACACACACACGTGTGTATACATATATATTTGTGTGTATGCGTATACATATGTATATGTGTGTATGTATATATATATATATGTGTGTGCGTATATATATTGTATGTGTACATGTGTATATATATTGTATGTGAACGTGTGTATATATATATATATATATGTGTGTGTGTGTGTGTGTGTGTGTGTGTGTGTATATGTACATATGTATATGTGTGGGTGTATATATATATATATATATATATGTGTGTGTGTGTGTGAGTGTGTATGCATATATATATATATATATATGAGGATCATTAAATAAGTTTCCAGACTTTTTTCGTACGGGCACTTTTATTGATAGTACACACATGAAACTCTAGTCCCCTTCAAAGTAATCTCCTATGGCTGCAATGCACTTGTTGTACTGTTCCAACAACTTCTTCAAGGCCCCATGGAAGTCCTCTTGTGTGAGCATGTCAATGACCTTCATCACAGCCTCTTTCATTTCCTCAATGGTCTCATAATGACAGCCTCTGAGCTTAAGGAATAACCAAAAGTCACAAGGAGCAAGGTCTAAACTATAGGGAGGCTGAGGAACTGTCTTGATGCCCATCTTGGTCGTATAGTCAGTGACTAGGATGGAGTTGTGGACTGGTGCATTGTTCTGGTGGAAATGCCACTGACCCGATTTGAAGAGTGCTGGCCTCTTCCGACAGAATCTCTTCCTGAACTTCCATAAAACCTCAACATAGTAACCCTAACCCTAACCCTTTGGCCAATCAACTCTGATGTATTGACTTCCTTTCTCCTCCCACACCTCTCATCATCCCTCAAAGACTCTCTGCCTTCTTTGAATCTCTCATGCCACTCAAAAACTGATGCTCGATTCATGCAAGATGCTCCAAAAGCAGTGTGAAGCATTCCATACATTTCTGTGGCATCATTTTTTCCAAGTTTAAAACAGAATTTTATTGCATATCATTCTTCTAAAGTGTCCTCACATCCAGATTGCATTTTTGAAATGTGTAAGGTGTATTCCAATTGCTGCTGTAGCTGTTCATTTCAACCTGAAATCATAAAAATTGGTCTGTCATCTCATATCATGTATAGCAATAACAATGAATTTTCAAGAGTCTATGACAATTTGAAATGCCTGTACAAAAAAAGTCTGGAAACTTATTGAATGCACCACATGTGTGTATATATATATATATATATATATATATATATATATATGTGTGTGTGTGTGTATACACACACAAATGAATAACGAAATCATTGTTAAAAGGGGAAACTGTTTTAAAACAATAAAACAGCGAGGTTAAAGGTTATTAAATGCAAAATCCTCTTTATACATATATATATGCTGTTTTATTGTTTTAAAATAGTTTCCCCTTTTACCAATGATTTCGTTATTCATCTGTTTATATAAATTTTCATGTACCAAAAACATAATATATATATATATATATATATATATATATATATATATATAAATTTAGCAAGCAACTTCCAGTACATAGAAAATACACTTTTACACAGAGCTATAAAAAAATGATGCCTCTCTTAATTTATATATATATATATATATACATATATATATATGAAATAATAGAAAACTGAAATACCAATTTCAGAATAATTCACTGACCTCTTTATTTTAAGATATTAACTTTTTTCTCATTGAACCAACAACAATGTATATATATATATATATATATATATGTTTGCATGTGTGTATATTTGTGTCATTATTAAAGAAAGTTATTCATCTGTTTGGAACTACTTTTATATTATTGATTAGTTATGATCTATAAGATCTGTTAAGATAATTCAAATTTTACTAAACTGTCACTATATTTTATTCTCATTCTGTTGAATTAGAATTATATATTTCTCTTTAAGAATCTTGTCTTTGTAATTTCTATTTCTTTGTCTATAGTTATATTTTGGATTTAATTTTATTTGATGAATTTTATCTATATCATATCTTTCTTGTTTTTTTTTCTATCAGGATTTATTTCTGTTTAATGAATATGTATTCACCCTACCCCTCCACCCCATGTGACTTAAGATTGAGGTTTTAGTGCATTACAGCTGATTTTCTCTTAGAACAATTGCAATAGTAAATATATTGATTCAAGTCTGCCCTGCTATTTACCCATAGTTGGAGGGAGAAGAGATGGATTTATTCTTTTCCCAAGGGTATTAACATGACTTGAAAAGTGAACAGTATCCTCTGGGACTTGAACTGATAACTGTAACATCATGTGTTTTTAAATCAGACATTAAATTACAATTGAAAAATGTTTTTCTGCTGAAAACTTTTCAACACATCTAATTAGTCGACATTTGTATTCCATAACATATCCGACAATAATTTTTGCCACATACTTGGCTATTATTGCCTTTGGTTGAGGTATATCAATTTTTGGATCAGTTTTGTATAAATCTACAGTAACTTTAGAAAGAAAATGTTTGACAGTTATAAAAATATACAGTTCTGTGTTATTTCTGGAAAAAAAAAGAACAAAACAAATCATTTTTTTGAAGAGATTTAAGAAAAATTTAAGAGATTTAAGAAAAATTCAAGGTCTTATATAATCAACTTCGATGGGAGAATAAAATACTGTATTGTAAACATTAATACAAATATCTAAAGTTTATCATTAATTCCTTAGACCTCTCCTTTGAATTTCTTTTCAGACTTATTTTCCTTAACTTGATTCAGCATTAAATGACCGATGAGGTTGATATGCCGTAAAACAAAACAAACAAATAAACAAATATGACCTTGTCACAAAATAACTATTATATGGCCAAATAAGGAAATTCACGAAAAAACATGACCTTAAAGATTTTTTAAAAGCAAGAACTGAATAATTTTTTTTTTTTTTTTTTGTTTTGTTTTGTTTCCTTTTTCAATAAAACCTAATACAAAGTAAAAGCCAGGAATTTTATTTTTAAGAACTGCTGTCTGCCCAATGTTCCATTTGTTAAATTTAATTTTGGAATGATAGATATTATTTACCAGAGTTATGATAATTATTTGGGAAATATGTTCTAATTCCATATTTTAAAAAAGGAAACAAGCTTGCAGAACATTTACAACTCTGATGCCTTATCTTTGAAGGATGTTTTTTTATTTTTTTGTTTAGTTGTTTTTTAGGTTAAGAAAATCCTAGTGAACATATTTCCAATTGATGTTATAATATAAAAGGCTCCAAAATCACACTTTACAAAGTTTTTTTTTTTAAAGAATTTGCTATAAAAAGTGAAAATGTAGAACTGAAGACTTCATTAATATTTTGTCATTTATTCATTATAATTATAGTCCTAATGAAAATACTTCATAAATATTTTTCAAGTGTTAAGAAACAGTTGCAGCTTAATTTTTCTATGTTCTCTTTTGGGTTTCATTTTTATAAGACCATTTATTTTGACACCCCCATTTTAACCTCAATTCTTATCTTTTATTCTCACCTTCATTACAATCCCTGTTATTTTATCCTGATCCCTACCATTTCTTATTCTTTTATCCTCCCACCCACTCCAACTTCCATTCTTTATTCTGGTCCTCACACAATTTCTTTAATTCTTATCATTTTATCTTCTTCAGGTGATCAATTTGGGATACTGTTTTCTTAATCTAGTTCCTCTATTTTTACTTGTAAATTTATTTATGATGTTACCACCTGCAGTTTCAGGGCCCGCAAATCCTATATGCATTGAATTATCACCTGATACAAACCACGTAATTTTCATTCCCTTTCTTTAATTCCCCACCTTTTTATAATCAACTTAGAGTTTTTATTTAAGTCTTTTATTTTTATTTTCTTTGTTTAAGAGCAGAAGAATTTGACTCTACTTTATTTTTAGGATAAAAAAAAAATTTAATCTAAGTTATTTTTCTACTCTTGCATGCATAAATGTTTTTGCTTTTCCCAAGATGGTCTGGATTCTTTATAGTCTTTGAATATCTTTTTTTTTTTCTTTATAGTTCCATTTCACCCAGTGATAATATCCAAAATTCTTTTCTTTCAATTAATGCTCAAAATAGAATCAAGAGTAAGAAACGGAAGGAAAAACATATTTTTGGTTAATTCTAGTGAAATAACCATCGTTAAAATCAGTGCATCTGTTTGTTTTTGTTTGTTTGTTTTTTTACTACTACTACTACTACTACTACTACTACTACTACTACAACAATAATGATAATAATAATAAGAATTAGAATAGAATAGAATAACTACAATGATAGTTCTTCATCCTCTCAACCACACTTCCACAATGATTTAAAAAACTAGAAACTCCATTATAATCTTTCTTATCATTATTCCAAATATCTTTTGCCATCTTTTAACAGGATTATTTCTGCAATGTCCATCACTTTATCTATTTTTATTTTCATCAAAAGAAAAATTTCAAATACATTTGAAAGACTCTTGTTTGTAGATGTGAAGAGGTTTCAGTATTTTATGTTTTAAACTGAGTATATTACTTTGAACCATCTTCAATACACAAAAATCTAAAGAAATTTACAATAAGAGCAAATTACTTCTATAAACCCTTTCTTTACTAGATATATTCTAACAAACTGATCCCTTCCCTAACCTGTTTCACAGGGTTTTTTGGAGGGTTTTTTAAGATCATGATTCCCTACAAATAAACTCCTAATAAAAAAATAAATAACCAACTAATTATCAAAAGTTTATCATTAATTCCTAAGACATCTCCTTTGAATTTCCTTCTAGACTTATTTTCTTTCATTTGATTCTGCTTTAAATGACTGATGAGGTTGATATGCCATAAAACAAAATGTAGTGAATCTGAAAGGCAGAATCTGCATTAATGAAGTGTACCAGCAAGGTGGTATGAGTTACATCCCTTAAACAATATTGTCTAAGTCTCGGACGGACGAGACAAGAGGAGAAGGAGGAACACTGAGTCAGTGAACGTTGAGTAAAAACAAGACAGGGCAGCTGAGGAAAAAGGCTGAAGAAGAAAGAAGGACTGTTTACTAAGAAGTTGATTTTGCGTGGTTTTCTTGTTGTCAAGGAGGCATACCCTTCACCTTCTTTTGTGTATTACATTCATCCAAAAACAATTTAAATTACACAAAACAAATAAACAAAAGAATAAGTATGGGTGATGATATAATTTTTGGTTTATGTAAATGCATGATCATTAGTGATGTAAACATGTTTTTAATAACCCAATCTCAATGCAAAGAAATAGAACTTGGCATAATGGTTATTCCCATATAAAATAGGCTTTGTAACTCAAGTTCAAATCTGGGACACAGCTGGTTCTGTTTAAATTAATTCACATTAATGTCCTTGGAAAAGACATGATCCATCTCTTCCTTTAACAGCTATCAGTAGATTGCAGAAAAAACTGGGCTCTTTAACCAGTCTAACAGAAGGAAAACTCTGACTTCAAATCAGCTGTACTCCACTTAAAAATTGACCTTTTATTGCATACTGCCTATGGTAGAGCCATTGGGTAAATTCATACTCTCTGTCAATGCAATAGCATTAGTAATATCAATATGTGTTTAATAGCCTAATGCAGTCAGTTTTCTTACGTAGAATCCATAACTTTGAATCATATAGCCCATTTGGCAGGGACTGTAGAATACACTGACGGCATTTCTGCAGAGGGGTAAGATTCCCCCACCCAATGAGTATCCTGGATATGATACTAAATAATCTGATGGTGAGGCTCCAGTAATGCTGGAGCTTTGAGGAATGCAAAATACCTCTCCATTGTCGTCACTCTCAGGTCCAGAGCGATTGCACCTGGAAGAGTTCTATCTATAGGTCAAAAAGAACTGTTTGACATTTTAAACTGAGTGCAAACAAATTACATGCTAAATTGAATTAGATCTGTTTAATCATTTAACTGTGTGTAAACAAATGACTGATGTTTGAATATATTGTTAGTGATACATAGCAATACTTAGAATCATTTAACAGTGTGCAAAAGAATGACCTTAGGTTTGTTTAAAGATATTATCAACAAAATGCATTTACAAATCATACATATTTAATATATATGTATAAAGATGATTTGGCATTAAATAACTTAAAATGCTTGATATGACATAAAACCCAACTAAACCAAATCATATATATTTAATATATATGTATAAAGCGGATTTGGCATTAAATAACCAAAATGGTTGGTATGCCATAAAATCCAACCAAACCAAATCATATATGTTTAATTTATATGTATAAAGAGGATTTGGCATTAAATAACCTACAATTGTTGATATGCCATAAAAACCTAACTAGATCAAATAAAATATATTTAATGTATATTTATAAAGAGGATTTGACATTAAATAACCTACAATGGTTGATATGCCATAAAACCGAACTAAAGAAAAGTGTACATATTTAATATATATGTATAAAGAGGATTTGGCATTAAATAACCTAAAATGGTTGATATGCCATAAAACCCAACCAAACCAAACCAATTTAATAAATAGTACTTACCTCATCCATATGAAAACATTGTTTTTTAGTTATCTCATTTTCTGATATTTACAATTCCTTTTTTTTCTTATACTATCAAAATTAATTATCAGAAATAACTGATATCCTTTAAAATCCCTGAAGCAAAATTAACAATGACTTATGAGAAGATTTTAACAGCATTACTGATAACTTACTATATTTTTCAATCATACATCTTAGATGCATCAGTGATGCGTTGTCTTCATTGCCGATTTCGGGTTATTTCTGCATCATATCAGCTCCGACAGTAACCCCGGCTTGACTCTAAAAGAGCCAAGCCGCCTCCGTGATTGCGACGTGCTACACTCGTGCCTCTACCAAAGCAAAGAAAAAATAAATAAAAAGCCGGACTTCGGCCGTTCTTATAGACATCTGTCTTTTAGTAAACAGCCAATGAAAACAGGGCATTCCACACTCCTTTAATAGATATTAAATAAAATTCAGAAGAAATCCTTTAAAGGAAATTGAAAGCATTTTTTCCTTCAATAAAAAAAGAGTAATAAACTTTTGTCTTTTTAATTTTCCAATCAATTCTGTTGTCATCTGATAGTTTTCATAGATGAAATCAGTAAATGTTAATCATGTTGTCTCAAGTTTTGTTTATCCAGACAACAGTTACATAAATGTTTGCACAGACATTTTTACTCAACAGGAAATTTGGCTGACAATGAATTCTTTTCCAATCAACTCCAAACACTTGATAAAAATTAACAAAGAATAGTTACAAAATAGATGAATACAAAACAAATGATAAAGTCCCCAGCAAAAATAATTTGATATCAACCAAACTTTTGAAAAACAAGCTCTTCAAGATTGTTTTGTTGGTTGTGCAACACAAACTCTCAGTGATATCATCACCCCAAAATGAATATAACTAAGTAATTTTTTTAAAACTCAGCAATTAAATAAGTAATAATTTTCATTTGGTCAAAATAGTGGTGCAAAGAACAACTATTCATGTCTTACTTAAAAGGTATTTATAAGTAAATAATGGTGACAAAAGCATTTATGAAGCTTAGCTTAGCCTAGTTCAAGGTCAGAAGTATGTGGTTACCATTTACTAAGCTTAGCTTAGCGTAGCCAAGTTCAAGGTCAGAAGAATGTGTTCACCATTTACTTAGCTTAGCCTACTTCAAGGTCAGAAGTCTGTGGTTACTATTTACTAAGCTTAATTTAGCCTAGTTCAAGGTCAGAAGTCTGTGTTTCCTATTTACTAAGCTTAACTTAGCCTAGTTCAAGATCAGAAGTAAGTGGCTACCATTTACTAAGCTTAACTTAGCCTAGTTCGAGGTCAGAAGTATGAGGTTACCATTTACTAAACTTAGGTTAGCCTACTTCAAGGTCAGAAGTATGTGTTCAAAGTCAGAAGTCAGTGGTTACCATTTACTAAGCTTAGCCTCGTTCAAGGTCAGAAGAATGCGGTTACTAAGCTAAAGGTCAGACATATGTGGTTAACTAAGCTAAAGATCTGAAGTATGTGGTTACTAAGCTAAGCTTAGCCTAGTTCAAGGTCAGAAGAATGTGGTTACCTTTAACTAAGCCTAGCCTAGTTCAAGGTCAGAAGTATTTGGTTACCATTTACTAATCTTAGCTCAGCCTAGTTCAAGGTCAGAAGTATGTGGTCACCATTTGGAATAGAATTCACTCGAAATGGTGTATTAGTCAAGCTCACTAACCATCATACTATATGAGGTTCCCTAAAATAGTCATTTATTAAGTTTAGCTTAATCTGACATAGTGAGAATCAGGCTCTCTATTTGTTGGTGTAGCTCACTAACCTTGTGAGTCATCCAAATTATGGTGATATATATATGTACTTATAAGTTTAAAAAAAAAGGTGTGCTACATATTGAGTAGATGAAAGCATATCAAATGATTATAAACTAATTTATTGTATGATATCAGTTTGATTACCAAAGTCAAAGTAATTAAACAAAATCTTTTCAGTATTTCTACACCCAATATTATAATGCACCTCAACTTTATTGAGAATCCAGATAGTTGGAGCTGTAGAATACGCCAGCTTCATCACTGCTGAGGGTTAAGACATCTCCCCAATGAATGTCTTGTATATGACACTAAACTGTATGATGGTGAGGCTCCAGTCTTTCAGCTTTGGAGTATATAGAGTTACTTCTCATTGAAATTACTCCCAGATCCACTCTGTGAGTCAAACAGAACTATTTAATCATTTAAAATGCTTGAAACCATTTAGCTGTGTACAAACAAATGATTAATGTTGAATTGAACAATTACTATTTCATAGCAATACTTGAAACTATTTAACTGTGGCAAATAGAAATGTTAGTGTTAGAAAGCAATACTTGAAACCATTAAAATGTGTGTTTGCTGTAAATAGCAGTACTTGAAAACATGAAAATGTGTGTTTGCTGGAAATAGCAATACTTGAAGCCATTAAAATGTGTGTTTGCTGTAAATAGCAATACTTGAAACCATCAAAATGTGTTTGCTGTAAATAGCAATACTTGAAACCATCAAAATGTGTGTTTGCTGTAAATAGCAATACTTGAAGCCATTAAAATGTATGTTTGCTGTAAATAACAATACTTGAAAACATTAAAATGTGTGTTTGCTGTAAATAGCAATACTTGAAACCATCAAAATGTGTGTTTGCTATAAATAGCAATACTTGAAGCCATTAAAATGTATGTTTGCTGTAAATAACAATACTTGAAACCATTAAAATGTGTGTTTGCTGTAAATAGCAATACTTTGAACCATTTAACTGTGTGTAAACTAATGAGCTCTGGCTCATTTTAAAAAAATGTTATCAACAAACTATTCACTTAAAAATCATGTATAAACAGGATTTGGTATTAAATAACCCACAATGGTTGATATGCCATAAAGTACAACCTATCAGAGTGGCTGTACTTGTTAGGGTCTCATTTATTGGTCAAATAGAACTGTAGAACCATTTACTATACTTGATATGATTAAACTGAATATAAACAAATGATTTATTTATAAGAATTAGATAGCAATGTTTGAAACCATTTAACTGTGGCAAATAGAATTATTAGTGTTTGATAGCAATACTTGAAACCATTTGTGTGCTGACAAATGAGCTCTAGCTTGTTTAAAAATGTTACCTACAAACTATTCACTTACAAATCATATATAATATATGTATAAAAAGGATTTGGCATAGAGTAAACTACAAGGGTTCAAGGTCAGAAGTATGTGGTTACCATTTGGAATAGAATTCTCCCAAACTGGTGTGCTATTCAAGCTCACTAACCATCACACTATATGCCATAAAACTCAATCCTCTCAACTTTGAGTACACCAGCTATAAGTCACAAGGTGGGCAAGAAAAAAGAAGTTAAAGGATTATCTTCATACTCTTCTAAAAAGATATGAGACATTATTGTAGAACTGGTGATACATACAGCTTTGTGTATCATTATAGGAAATGGAATTTGTGATCAGGTTTCAAAACCTGGATGAGGCTGTTCACCTTTTCATTCATGCTTATGCGTGAATCCATCTATAGCAATCTCCCAGCTATAAGTAAATAGTTGATTCTTTAGCCTATTTAAAGCAACCAGTCTAAGAGAAGGAAAACTCTGCTTAAAAACCCACCCTGTTTCATCGTACCCATGGCAAAGATATTGGGTAAATACATACAGCTGACGTTGGAGATGGAAACTGACATAAAATCAAGCCATGATGACAAGAGCCACCTACACAGACACAAGTATTAGTCATATACCTATCCAATAGTGGATAAGAGAATTCTCTGCCAAACATGTAAGAAATTCTATCAGAGTTTCAAACCCACCAGCAAAGCCAGTGAATATTTTAAAGGAAAGGATCCACTCCATTTTGAAGAAAAAGGTCTTCCTCTTTTTGAAGGAAAGGTCCACTCCATTTTGAAGGAAAGGATCTTCCTCATTTTGAAGGAAATATCCTCTCCATTTTCAAGGAAAGGTCTTCTTGATTTTGAAAGAAAAGGTCTTCCTCTATTTTAAAGGACTTCTCTAACTAACACAACATACATGTTAATGTATTTGATTCCTTGGCAACTTTATATAAGTCTTTTTAGGATGATAGAAAAGCTTTTATACTTCTTGTAATAATATGCTCTTTAAGAAAATTCAAGATGAATTTTCATCTCAAGAAACAAAAAGTTGTTGCTTGGAGCTTGAGGGGTCTAGTAAGTACAGAGGATGCTCCTCCAGCAGAATCCAGTGTTTTGCCAAAAAAATATCCAAATTAACTTCATTATTGTTTTTTTTGTTCAAATTGACACTGACAAATGAATTATAAACAGCAGTCTAGATGTCTAGACATCATCACTATATAAGTTGCTCAGGTTCATAAATATTTTCATTTAAATTTCAAATATTAAGTTTTAAAAAATTTAAAGCTTCAATTTCAATACTTTTTGATCACATCTTGTATGAAATAAAAATGACATTGGGATAACAAAAGAGAATGATAGTTTATTTGTAAAAAAAGAAAAAGAAAACAAAAAAAAATACTACTTTTTGGTTTTTAACTATTTTCCAACTGCAAATACGAGTGAGTGATGGATGAAAAATGTTTTCAGTAATGTCCATGGCTATCTTTTTACTGTATTCATTGCTTAAAAACTAAGAAAAATTTTGAGAAAAAAAAAACAAAACGAAGTTACTGCTTGGGTACTGTCACCAGGGGCATATACTGATCTCATGATGTTTAACAGCTAACATCTGCTGATAATAAAATCAGTTGTATTTGATTCTTTAAAGAAATATTAACGTTTATGTTACTTTTGAATAACAAATATACAGCAGTTGAAGTAAATAGTCCATTTGGTAGTTAGAACACAGGTAACCAGTGGTCAGTGACTGGGATATTTCTCAATCCAAGGTGCTGATTACTGACTGATATATACTGGATCAATGGTCTTAAACGTAGGAGCTTGCCATGACCAGTTTGTATAGTCTTACAAGTACCTCGGCCAGATATGATAAATGACTGCTTATTCTCATGGCTATGAGCCAATGTCATTATCAATCCATACTTTAAATACACCATTTAACTTAGGTAGGTAGGATAATATCTAGAAACAGGATTTTATATCTACTCATGCGTACACACATACAGACATACACACTTTTCGATCAAACTGTCTACAACTGACAAATAGACAGACCAATCCAAATTCTCTTTCTCTCTGCTCACCTTCACATATATTATTCTATATATATATATATATATATATATAATATACTGATGAAAAATAAAATCACTACAACTTGAAGAATGACCCTAATTTTGATCTGGGGTGCAGTCTGTGCACTGAGCCTAAATACTGTTGATAGACCCTTTATTTTAGAACCTGTACATATATTGTTCTGAATATGTGATGATTTACTGTAATCCAGTTACATTGAATTGTAATATATATTTGTGGTGTTTCACTTTTATCTGTCGATATGCTATTTCATGGAAATTTACTTACTTCAGGAGGTGAAGAGTAATCATATAGATTGAACATTATACAGAAAGAATTTCAGATCAAAATTCAGGTAATAACAACCTATCAGTCGACTAGCTTATTGATTTGCACACACATGATGATGGTGATCATCATCGCATGCTGACAGTATACATTTTCACCATCAATCTTTATTGGTAGATCCTCTAGATGGCATCAAGTGTCTTCACAGAGCTAGTGTGTCCATGTCTTGCTTATCTTACTTAGATGCTTTATGTGATGAGAGTTAAGTGGCCATATAACTGTCATTTTGTTAGGAGCTGTTTCTAGGATTTATTTGGCCCAGCCTTCTGGAGCTGTAGAATACACCAACATCATCTCTGCAGAGGGGTAAGACTTCCCCAATGAGTATTCTGGATATGGCACTAAAAAATCTGATCATTAGGCTCCAGTAATGATGGAATTTTGGGCAATGCAGAGTACCCCTTTATTACCATCGCTCCTAGGACCTGTCTATCAGTCAAATAAAAGTGTTTGACATTTAAACTATACCTATGTGAAACTGAATTGTCTGAAATAGAAATGTTTGATCATTTAACTGTATGTAAACAAAAAAACTGTACTTATGCTAAACTGAATTTTTTAAGATAGAGCTATTTTTGACATTTAAACTATGAACTTATGTTAAAGTGAATTGTTTGAAATAGAATGGTTTTGACATTAAAACTGCATTCTTATGCTAAACTGAATTGTTTGAAATAGAACTGTTTATATGTTTAAAAATGGAGATATATAAGAGTTTTATAATTTTTCTTTGTGTATGTATTTATTCTTTTCTCCTGTTATTCTATTAAAACACCCATCGCTGTTCTTGCAACACTTTTTTCCCTATCTTAAAGTTCTGATAAAGGTTCACGAAAACCAAAATATCTTAATGTTGACTTTCCATTATCATAAATTCATCATGTTCAGATTATTTTGTTTTTCTATTTTCTTCATATAAGAGTTTATAGATAGAAACTGATTTATATAAATGTTAATACAAGTGTTTGAAGTTATTATTGTAAACCTTACTTAAATCGAATTAAAGGATTAAAGAATGATTCCTCATGTTAACCATTAGCCAGGATGGGTTTCTGAAGCAGAACCCAGACTGTGTGCAACATGAGTTGGAAGGGGATATGTAGCCTCCTTCCTACTCTCATTTCTTCCAACCAAGCTTCCTACATGTACTCATTTGTTGTCATGTTATGAAATCCAGACTTTTCCTTATATGGTCTTAATCCTAAAGTGATGCTTGAAGAATCTAACCAGATAGTTGGGAGATTAAATGGAGTGGTCTCCCTTGTCACAGTGTTTAAGAAACTCTCTCTTGTCATGTGTCCTTTTTGGTCATGTGACAAGGTAAACCTAAGAATCCTTCTCTTTCACATACGGGACTTCAGAATCAGCTGACGTAGTCATGCATTCCTCTTTATCCATATCAAAAAGGTGTAGTCTTTATTTTGAATACTTGATTTTCTAAGGGTTCACCAATTCAACATCCCGATACAAGCCTTAAAATCATTTGGCAGGTCAGTGGGGATGTTGAAACTGTCATTTTGGTTCTTCTGGATCCCAAATATTCTAGTTGCAATCTTATGTTCTTGTGAACCATGTCTTTCTGGGACAGCCTCACCGCATCTTCTTAAGAAAGGAGCAGGACATCCTATTTAGCAAAGCTCATCTAACACAGTAGTAAAGTAAAGTTAGTGACCTTAGTCAAGGGCGACTAGAAGGCTCCCTTTTCGATAGCTACTACACCAAGGTGTAGGAGAGGGCACTACTCTTTTCCCTGGATTGCTCCACTTTACTCTTGATACGTTCCTTATATTGCTGAGTGTTAAGCATGGAGGTATCAAGTACCATTTTTAAAGTCTTTGGTATGATGTGACCTGGGATTGAACCTAGGTCTCCCAGACCATTGGCGCACACTCTACCCACAAGAGCTGTAATTCTGTTTGCTCCGAAAAGTTCCTCTACATTTTCTTTTTTAGGTTGATCAGCTTCCAGAACTTTTATTTCCAAAGCAACAAAAGACAATGTCCTTGGCTACAAACTTTTCCACACTTCTGGGATAGGCTTTATGATATTTCCCTCAAAGTACCCTTGATTGTGGTCCAGATACACCTGTCTGTGCTGTTCCATAGTCTACTGTCAGAGGCTTCCATTTAAGCCGTCCTGCTCCCTCTGACCAGCAATTTTTGACAAAGTGTATGTTTTTGATGATGAACTAACAAAGCCAACCAGTACTGATGGCTAGTAACAACTAATCTAGGATATGGAGGATTGGCTTGCTATTGGGGCTGTAGCTTTCACTACTGCTAGAGACTTTTGTAGTTACTTCGCAGCTGGCTACTGCTATTGCTGCTTGACATATCTTTTCCTAGACCACCGCTGACTTCAGTCTCAGTTATGGCAGATATTGGTGTCACTGTCAATGGCACTGTCTCCAATGCTCTCCATGTGTGACTGGATGCAACCACTTTCCATCAAGCTGCAGGGAACAGCTCCTGGTTCACTTTGGTTTCATTATTAATGACAAGTTTGTCATCTTCACCACTGGAGTTCTTGGATACTGCTTTAGATACCTGTCTCTTGGTCAGGATACTTTTCTCCGTAACAGCTCTTAGCTTGGCCATTATTCCCCAATGGGATGAAAATAACCCAAATCAGGAAAAAAATATAAAGAAAAATACCCATAATAGGTGTGTAAATAAAAAGAAAACACCAAAAATATAGGGGTGTGCAATTAGGAAACTTATGAATAATCAAAAAAAAATTGCCCATGAGGAGGCTGAAATATGTCAAGGCTCAAGAGAGATGAAAAGAAAAAGTTTCCTGCCATGAGTTAGAAAGCAAATGTTAGCACAAAAAAGAATACGTCCTACAAACATAGATTACTACTGTACGTGAAAAATGTGTTGTGGATTTAAGAGTCGAGTGAATTGTTGGTATTTAACTGACCTTCTACCCAGCTAGAATGCAGCACAAGGCCATTTTATAGTAGGTTACCATGCACAAATTGAGACTCATGCATGTCTGATGAAAAAAATACTTGGCCTAGTCAGCATTCCTTTTTTAGGGTTCCTGGGGAGACAGCCCTTTGAGACCAAGTGTTCAATCAACAACAACCCACCTTGCACAAATACCAGGTGGCCCTGCTCAGAGGCAGGTGAATTGTTTCTCTGTAAACAAATGACTAGCAGCTTTTATGGAAAACTCCTAATCAGCAGGTGGGATACAGTGATTCAACAACACTTGCTTGCTAAGGATGGTGAGTTCAATCCTTGATGGATCAGCATAAACAATTTCCACATCAGTCATATTAAAAGCATTGTGAATATTTTTGTTCTTGGGGCAAAATTTAAACTTTATCGAGTGATCTAATTAACATTGTAAACATTTACCAGTTCATTTACACATTACTTAGTTAAAGTGCATAAAACATTTTCATTTTTTAATATGGACTAAAAGAAATGGGAAATACTGGCCTTACCTAGGTAATTCACATATTAATGAAAATTCAAACATTTGCATTTATAAAACTTCCAGTGACATAAAATAATTTTGAATTTAGATTCAGTAACAGATTATAGAGAATTTTTCTATTTTTGGGTTTGTTATAAAAGAATAAATAAAAATTAAATATTTTTTTCTTTATTTTGTGCTTGAAATATTGTCTTCTTTATGATCATTAAAAGTTGCATTATACATATTTACCAACCCCTCCACTCGGGCAGGATATGACACAAGGTCAATTTTTAAGTGGAGTTTAACAGGTTAGAATTAAGTTTTCCTTCTCCTAGACTAGTTGCCTCTCCAAGGCTGAAGAACCCAGTCTGCCCTACTATTTACCCATAGCTGGAGGGAGAATAAAAAGTTGCATTATAATGAAAGAATCTCATTTTTCTAAAAGAATGGCAACATATCTTTTTGATTAACTTGTAAGGGATTCCAAATAATCTTCCAGTATATTAAGTTTTGAATTTTTTTTGTGCAAGATCGCTAGAAAATGTATTAAAATTTTTAAAAGTGCAAAAATGCTGAGGATATTTTGTGAAGAAATTTTCTTTTTGTTTATCATGAGCATTGATATTCATAAGTTTCATTTTTCCTGAGAAAGCATCATTTAATGTATATAGATATTATTCATATAAATATAAGTTTTATCATTTGTAATAATTTGTCTGTTTGTTTGGGGTTTATGGCATATCAACCTTTGCAGGTTATTTAATGCCAAATCCATTTTTATACAAATAAATAGTTTTATTTCAAACAATTCAGTTTAGCATAAATATACAGTTTAATTGTCAAAACTGTCCTATTTCAAACAATTCAATTTAGCATAAGTACACAATTTTGTTCTATTTGACCCATAGATAGGACCCTATCAGATGTTACCTCTCCAGGCCAGAGTGGACCTGGGAGCAATGGCAATGAAGGAGAACTCTGCATTCCCCAAATCTCCAGTATTACTGAAACTTCACCATCAGATTGTTTAGTGCCATATCCAGAATATTTGTTGGGTGGGGGTTAGCCTTCTACAGAAAAGCAGTTGGTGTATTCTTCAGCCCCAGCTGACGGGGCAATACACAGAGTTAAATCTAACAGATTTATTTCAAATAATTCAGTTTAGCATAAGTATGCAGTTTAAATGCAAAAACAGTCCCATCTCAACCAACAGAGCTTAGTTCTATTTGATGAATAGATAGAAACCTATCAGGTGCTACAGTGGACCTGGGAGTGATGGCAAAGAAGGTGTACTCTGCATTCCCCAAAGCTCCAGAGTTACTGGAACCTCACCATCAGATTGTTTAGTATCATATCCAGGACACTTGTTGCAGGGGGGGGTCTTACCAAGCTGCAGAGATGCAGTCACTGTATTCTACAGCTCCAGCCAACTGGGCAATTGCAATAATTGACATTAAAATGTTATTTTTCCTGAGAATAAAATATATCTGTGTATATTCATACATACATACAAGTATGCCAACCTTTATTTATATTCAATCATCAATACATCTATGTCAGGGGTGGGCAAACTTTTTGGTGCGAGGGCCACATCACTAAGTTATGAATTATCAAAGGGCCACATCTTTTAAAATCAAAATAATTTAGTCTCAAGTGCAAGTGTTTATGTTTTATTTTTTAAGAGGCTCCCATATGTTGCCTAGAACAGTGAAGCAGGCCCCATGTGGCCTGCAAGCAGCAGTTTATCAATCCCTGATCTATGCAATGTGTATATGGATTTATATTGTTATCTATCAACAAATGAGAGGTGATTAATAAATCCGTTGCCTGTGGGATAGTTATCAGCTGAATTTTTGAGTTAAATTTTCACTCTATCTCTTTTGATCTATATGAGTAATATCTACCACTGAATTAAGTGCAATGACAAGGAAAGAGATTATGTTGGAAAATAATTAAATGTTCATTGTGTAAAATAAATGCTTTTTTATAATCAGGTTGAATTATTGACATACCAACAGTATCACCCATAAATAAATAAATATACCTCTACCAATTTTTTCTTAAAATGGTTATTTTCTTCTAAACCAAAGATACCTGGATTTTATTATTTCCAGTGGAACATTATATAATCGAAATAGATATTATTAAGTAATATTTACGACCAAACTTTACAAGTACATTCCACAAGTACTTGAACTGCTACATATTCATATTTATTGTTACAGAGTTTTGATATTGTAGATTTTAATAATCAATAATACCTAATAATATCTGCTTTGATTGTATAACTGCTAGGGGGTATAATTATTTATTGACAATACTATAAGCCTGGTATAAGTGAGCACAGGGCCAAATGGAAGTGTTATATTGCGTCCATCTTTTTAATGGAGATGTTTGCTTGCTTTGAAAATTACCTTTGAAAGTCCTTAGTTTTATTTGGACTTAAACAACAGTCATCAAAGCTAATAAGAATTATGCTTCTATTTCATCTTACAAACTAGTCCTTTATATATATATATATATATATATATATATAAATATGAATATATATATATATATATTGTTGTATCGTTGGTTCAATAGCGGTATTCCACAGGTACAAGCCGAAGAGTTGGCAAGTCTATCAGAGAGTGATTAACGCTTTTCTCCCCTGAAGTAGTCAAACACCGTCCATTTATATCTTTACCGGTGTCATACTAAAAAGAGTCACTGAATGTATAGTTCCGGTATAACATATATTGCTGTCAATTATTATCTTGAAGTCAAAAGTAAAATTATTCTTTATATATAATACACAGACAACCTATGAACTGACTGGGCTCACATTGTAACAGTTATCTATGATAATACTGTTGTTTCTATTTAGGAAACCATAAAGGAATCTAGATAGTATTTTTTAGTTTTCTCTGTTACACAAAAAATTCCATAATTGAATTACATTCAGCTCTAAATCAGATTCCAAAAGATTATCATGCAATTGAAAATTGAACTGGAAATCACTTTATTCCTTAACTTGAAATTTAAGGGTATTGTTTTAATAAGAATATTGTTATATACTATTTTTGTAGGGTTATGATCATACAAACACACACACACACACACACACATATATATATATATATATATATATATATATATATATATATATATATATATATATATGAGGAGATAACTCTTCACCCCCTCTTCTATCCCCCCCACTCTTCTGTGTCTATTCTAGTTTTTTTATCAAAAAGATCTGAAGAAGTCCAGTTAATTTTTTTTTGTGTTTTTGGAAATTTTAAAAATGCGTAACAGGATGGAAATAAATTTATAATCCTATGTGACCAGTTTCGTTGTTTTTCTTAAAGTATATATATATATATATATATATATATAATGAGAATTTTTGTAATATATGGATTATCTAATATATTTCACACTTTCCTTAAGTGTAAACTATGTTACCTATCCATCATCAGGTCAAATACATTTTTGATATACAAATGACCACATTGCAATGAAGAGATAAGAAAACAGATACTTTCATTTTATTTGGGAAAAAAATGATTTTGGCATAAAAACAGGCTGCAGTAAAAAGATCAATAGCTGTAAGTGCAACTTGAGAGAGAGAGAGAGATAGAGACAGAAAGAGAGATAAAAAGACAGACATTAGTCAAAGCAGATGAAGAGGTAGCATAAAATCATGATGATGATGATGGTGATGATATTCAGATAGATTTTAATGAATGTTCTGCTTTTCTGTTTTTTGTGGGTTTTTTTTTTCTCTTGAAATAGAGATAGCCAATAAGCTAAGATGGCCATCAATTCATAAGAAGTCTCTTGCCTCTTTTAAGTAGTTCATTACTCACTGACCATTCACGTGGAAGAAAAAAGACTCAAAACAAAACCAAAAAAAACATATCAAAATCAAAGTATGGTAGACCTTAAACATCCATTTTATTATTGATTGAACATCTTGGCAAATAATTTTTACTTTTGCTTACTAAAAACAGATATGTGACTGGCTTAGCTTTTTTTTCTTTTTTTTTAATGTTTTTTTTTATGTTTTTAAATGTTATTTTTATCATATTTTATTTTTTGTTTAACTTTTTCCAAAGAAATTTTTTTTTTTGTTGATTTCAATAGAAACAGATTTTCCAGCTGGTTCTCTGCAGTACATGTTTTCAATTTAACAAAAATAAGAAAGATAAAAATAAAAAAAGACTGAAGGAAAAAGAATTGTTCATTCATTTATGAATTGTATTAAAATTGAACTGATGAACAGGAAAAATAGACCATTAAAGGGGGAAGGCAGAAACAACAAAAAAACTCTATTTAAGGTTGTTTTCTTTTCATTTTATCACATATTGTTCAATTTCTTTGCTGAAATAATAATAAATAGAATATACTGACAAAAAATGAAATTACAGCACAACTCTGAATGTGTTTCAATTTAAGTTTAAACAGGGAAAATGTTGTTGAATTATAGTAAATAATCAAATATACAGATTAATAAAGTTTTCACTGTCTCCAAAATAAGGGCTCTATCACTAATACTCAGGTTCAAATCAGCATCATCCTTTAGGTTGATGCAATTTCATTTTTTGCTCAGTTTATATCTATTTACAAAGATTTACTCATTTATGAGTGTGTGAAAGTTTTGATACATTGTTCTTCTCTCAAAATTGATTTTTGCTTTTTAAAAAATGTTTTGTAGTTTGTAGAAAAAAGGTGCATTTGAATTTATTAATGTAGATGCCTATATATCTGTCATTCTCTACAATGCACATTGTCCCACATGCATATATAAGTTTAATTACTACCATTGAAGAGATTGCAAGTTGATTTTAGACGAGACTTATTAACTCAAATAATCAAAATTCTAATTCTTTCATACATTGATTTAAATTGTTTTGTATTGTATTCTCCTAACAAAAATTGTTTTACTTCAGTTTACAATGCAAAAATATACAGAGTTCAATTCCCTAAGCTGATATAAAGTTTATACTGAATATGTTAAATAATCTTTCTCTTTCACTCTCTCTCTCTCTCGATAAATAGATAAAGATTTGTTTTATCATTGTGATAAACCTGTTATTAAAATACAATAGAATAGTTTGCAAGAAGCTAAAAAGAAAACTTCTTTTTATATAACTTTTAAGAATCTATAATTGGTATTAAATTTCTTCTTTTTTTTTTAATATAAAATTAATTCACTTGTTATCTCAGTTGTTTTTGCTAGTTTTTCCAGGTTTTGATTTTACAAACATTGAAGAATCAACTTCTTCCATTTGAGAACCTTTTGTGCTGAAAATATATTAAGCTCTTTCTTTAAAAATCCTGGAAATAAAAAGTAAAAAAAAGTCAAACTTTGAATTGATTGTTTTTTTTTTTGTTTTTGTTTATGAATCCTATTCTCTGCGTCTTTTTCCTGGCAATATTTTTCTAAACTGTCAAGTTATCCAAACAAAATATAATATTCTGACAAATGAACTTTATCTGACTAAAAACTTAAGAATTAATTGGGAACTGGATTTAACCAGAATTTGATATACAAAAATTTGTTGATTTTGTTCAATGTTATTTGTGACTGAAGACAATTTGGATTTTGTAAACAATTTTATTGCGTGTCTAGAGCTTGGTATTACACTTCTGCCTCTCAGAAGAAATGGATAAAATTTACTAACCACAAATTTATGTTCATTTTATATTAATAAAAGAGTAGATAACATTTATTGTATGATTAATTGTATTATATTTAGAATTTACGGTAAGCTTTATAACCTGCGTAATATTATGCATACAGCATAATATTACTTAGGTTATAAAGCTTAGATCATTCATGTTTCACCTAGTAACACCTGGAAATTTACATAGGGATCAGTTGTGGAATAATTGTTCATTTTACTTGTCAGATTTATCTGTGTTCAGCAATTAAAAGTAGGCTCTTCATTTTAGAAGATGTCTGCATATTGTGTTGTTTTTCTTTTGAGATATGGTGACCTGGTAGCTTTTGATGACCAATTACGTGTTTAAATCTGATTTGTGAGTTTTTTTGTTTTGTTTTATTCCCTGTCTCTTGCTTGACAGCACCACAATCTTATTAAAACTGGTACATGGTATTATCAGCATTTTTAATTGTCTTTTAATGTCATGTTTCTATAATGTCTGTTAAGAAATTTGCCTGTAGCATAAAAAGGTCTATGATTTTTACATGTCAAATAAGTTGACAGATAAAGAGGATTAAAAAAAATTCAATTTTTAGTTATTTAGAGAAGAGAAACAAACAATATATATATATATATATATATATATATATATATATATATATGTGTGTGTGTATTTGTGTTGATAAGTATGTGTGTGTATATATATATATATATATATATATATATATATATAATGTGTGTGTATTTGTGTTGATAAAAGAGCGTATATATATATATATATATATATATATATATATATATATATATATATATACTTTTATCAACACAAATGAACATATATGTGTGTGTGTGTATTTGTGTTGATAAAAGTGTGTGTGCGTGTATTTTATATATATATATATATAATAGCATAGACACTGTTAGTAGCACTTGTTCTAATGATCACATTGTTGAGAAACTGACAATCACAAAGTACTGTTGATTCTGTGTCTACATTATCCTAACTTAAATCTACATATTCTCAATCATTGATATTGAACAATGTTTGTTTATAAATATAGAAACTGTAATGTATAGCAGAAGTGCCTGATCCATGACCATTCTATAAAGATTTTATGATCATCAGTAAGTGATATAGAAAGGGGAAAGAGAAGTGTAAGCTAAGAATTAAAAATGTTTCCTTATTTGTAGTTGATAGCTCAGTTGGCTGGGGCTGTAGAATACTTCTTTGCAATGGGGTAAAACCCTATGATAAAACCCACTAAACTATCGGATGGTGAGACTCTATTTTTGGAGCTGTAGGGAATTTAATGTATCACTTCATTGCCATTACTCTCATGTCCACTCTGACCCAGAGCAGTAGTACCTGTTAGGGTCCCATCTGTACCTGAAATAAATTAATTATAGGAAAACAAATAATTTATATCAAATTGAATTATCAGTATTTGAGAGTAATAATTGAAACCATTAAACTGGAGGCAGACAAATGATAAATATTAAATAGAATTAGTTGTGTTGGATAACAATACTTGAAACCATTTAACCGTTACCTACAGACTATTCACTTAAAAAACATATATATATTTACTGACTGGCCCATCAGTCTATTAACTAGAGTGTTTACCAATGGCCCAAGAGACTAAGTTTCAATCCCAGGTTGAGTCATGCCAAAGACTCAAAAAATGGTACTTGATGCCGCCTTGCTTAACACTCAGCATTATAAGATATGTATCAAGGGTAAAGTGAAGCATTCCAGGGAAAGGAGTAGTGCCCTCCCCTATACCTTGGTGTAGTAGCTATTGAAAAAGGACCCTTCAGGTTTACTTTTACTATACATATATATATATATATATAGGATTTAGCTTTAACTAACTATAAGGGTTAATATATAATAAAACACAACCAAACAAACAAACATTATTCATTGTTGATAGAATTGGTGGGGGGTCTCAAGCCAATTTTTATTTTTTTTACAATAAGTGGTCTATTAAAGGACCATTTTATAGTAATACCAGCTCATTGGCCTAGTGGGTAGAGTGTTCGCCAATAGTCTGGGAGACCTGAATTCAATGCCAGGTCGCGTCATACCAAAGACTTTAAAAATGGTACTTGAAGCCTCCTTGCTTAACTCTCAGCAATATAAAGTACGCATCAAGGTAAGGTGGAGCAATCCAAGGAAAGGAGTAGCGCCCTCCCCTACACCTTGGTGTAGTAGCTATTGAAAAGGGACCCTTCTAGTCGCCCTCAACTAAGGTCGCAAACTTTTTTACTTATAGTTAATAATTTAAAAAAAGAGCAGCATATTAGTTTTAATTTGAATTTTTATTAACTCTTTGAAAATTTAATGATAAAATAATCTAAGAATTTATGTATTACAATGCTTTTTTTATTTTAAGAATATTCTTTGTTTATATTTAAAATATTATTTCAAAAAATAACCTTAAACTTGTGAGTGGTTCGAAACATTATCATAACTTTATTTTTCTAAAGACTTTTTTTAATAGTTTGACAAAAAAATTTAATTCTGTTCTTAATTTTCTGTTGAGTGACAGTGATAAAAAGATGTATTTCTTAAATTGATTTTCTTTTTGCTCTATAAAAATATAACAATGAAAAAGATTCAACGAAGTGCCCTTATTTTTAGGTGGAAATTTTCACATATTAATTCAAATAAAAAGTATTCATTTATTGTTTAAATAAATAAAAGTGACCATAGTCAAGAGCAAGCCGAAAACTCCCTTTTCAATAGCTACTACACCAAGGTGTAGGGTGGGCGCTATTCCATTCCCTGGATTGCTCCACTTTTACTCTTGATCCACACCTTATAATGCTGAGTGTTAAGCAAGGCAGCATCAAGTACCATTTTTTGAGTCTTTGGTATGACTCGACCTGGGATCAAACCCTGGTCTACCAGTGAACACTCTATCCACTAGACCAATATATTTTTATTTTTTTTATTTTTGAGTTCTACAGATTAGAATTTAATGTATTTTTTCTATGAAATATGAAAAATATTTGTTTAAAAAATCAGTTTTTGAGTTATCGATAAACAATGCTTTCATTTAATTTTTATTATTTTTTTTCTCTTTTATCCTCTAAAATTATAATCTTATTAGTAGATACAATAAAAAGAAGCTAAGAAATAAAATGTCCTTACAATTGTAAGAAAGTAAGAATTAAAAATGTGAAATTTTTCATATTACTATTTTTTTTTTTGTTGCATTACATTTAAAATAGTATTTTTTTAAAAATACTTCTTGGTTAGAAACATTTTAATGATTTTTTTAGTTTTCCAAAAAATTAAGAATTTTTTTTACCATAATATATAATTATAAAAACAATAATTTTCAGAAACGCATTAAATTCAAATTTCACTTAAGGAATATGTGTGATATTTAAACATAGTTGGTCTTAAAGAAAAACATGCTTTTTTTGTACTTACTTATGAAGAACTATAAAGAGTTCCACAAATTGATTGATTTTTAATAACTGAATTCTATAATTTAATTAGTAAAAATCGAAAATCAAGTTCTGTACTTTGCTTTATTATAAACATATTAAAGTTTATGCACAAGTTTAATGCTCAATAACATCTCTTTTCTGAGTTATAACATGACATGTACATACCAAAACAGACATGACCCTTTACATATATATATATATATATATATATATATATATATATATATATATATATATATATATATATATAGTTGATACAAAAGTTTTCACCATGCTTTTTGACTTAACCATTTATTTATATGAATTCAGAACATCATTACTCAGTCATAAAAATTTTCCCTGTTCTTCTATATACCTTTGAAATAAATTGTGAATTCTATCATAAAAGAGTAATTCCTGTTTTGATTTGATAAATTGTTTGATATGTTGGATCTTGCTGGAGCTATTGAGCAAACAAAGTGTTGTGTGAAGTGAAATGAGTGATAGAGTAAAGATGATAGGTCTCTAGAGTACGCTTAACATCAAAGTATTTTCAAACCTCACTCCATGATGTCTTGCTGCATCACATTTGTAACAAGACGACAATTGTTGTCTTGCAGTTCACTACTTCTTTTTTCTTTTTCAATGTTTCATTCGAATAAATTAACAACTTCATATTTATGTTAATACTAAGGTTTTGAAAAGTTTATTCATTTGTTTTGTTGTTTTATGGCATACCAACCTTCTTGCATTATTCAATGCCATTTCATCCTTCGAGAAGAACAGTAGTGATACTATTTAACCCATTGCAGGGAGGATAAGGGGGTTCATGCTTTTCCCAAGGGTATTTGTCTGAAAGTGAACATAATAGCATGACTGGAGTTTGAACTCACTTACTTTGAGGTTACAGTCCAACATAGAGGGATAAGGGGGTTCATGCTTTCCCAAGGATATTAGTCAGAAAGTGAATGTAATAGCACAACTGGAGTTTGAACTCACTTACTTTGAGGTTGCAGTCCAACATAGAGGGATAAGGGGGTTCATCCCTTTCCCAAGAGTATTAGTCAGAAAGTGAATGTAATAGCACAACTGGAGTTTGAACTCACTTACTTTGAGGTTGCTGCCTAACATAAAGGGATAAGGGGGTTCATGCCTTTTCCAAGGAAATTAGTCAGAAAGTGAACGTAATAGCACAACTGGTGTTTGAACTCACTTACTTTAAGATTGCAGTCCAACATAGAGGGATAAGGGGGTTCATGCCTTTCCCATGGTTATTAGTCTGAAAGTGAATGTAATAGTACAACTGGAGTTCAAACTTGCTTACTACAATTCCGCAGTCCAGCGTTTTAACCATTACACCACAAGGACACCTCAACTTTTAAAAAGTAACCCTGATTTCAGCAGGTTAGAGATAACATAGATAAAACATAGTTAATATATAAAACCCAATACAATAGGTAATTGCACTTGTTTCTATGAAAAATAACAGTAGGAATTTTCGCATTAACCAAAAGTGCATCAATAGGTCCAAAGACTAATAAATGGTTTTTACTTGAATTTTGATTTGAAATTTTCATTGTTTGATACTCATGTGTATTGACAAGAAACAATATCCAATTGAAAAATATTTGTTATGAAAAATAAACTTTTTTCATCATTAATTGATAAACTTAATAATTTACTCATCGTTAGATGAACCAGACATGCAGGACACTGCTGGAGAAGCAGAGATGAACTCATAAGAGATGTACTCTTATGGATCCCCACACATGGCCGCGCAAAAGCAGGACGACCAGCACGAACGTACATTCAGCAGCTATGTGAGGATACGGGATGTTGTCCTGAAGCCCTACCTAGGGCGATGAACGATAGGGAGGAGTGGCGAGAGAGGGTCAGGGATATCTGTGCTACCAGCGCGATGATGATGATGATGATGATTAATTTACTCATACAAACAGGAATTCAGTTAATGTTGCATATATATATATATATATATATATTTACCCACCTCTCCACTTGGGCAGGATATGACACAAGGTCAATTTTTAAGCAGAGTTTAACAGGTTTGAATTCAGAGTTTTCCTTCTCCTACACTAGTTACCTCACCAAGGCTGAAGAACCCAGTCTGTCCTACTATTTACCTATAGCTGGAGGGAGAATAATTGGATTCATACCTTTCCCAAGGGTATTAGTGCTATGTGAAGTGCAATCAGTCTCGTCCAGGATTCGAACTTGTGTCGCTATGTCCATTTCCTATGACGATAACCATTACACCACAGGCACCTCCTTAATATATATGAATATTAACATTGTTCTTATTAAAAACAACAATAATATTTATGTATAGATCAGCTATTCTACCCAAAATCAGAGTGTAATATATGTCACTGTAGAAATCACAAGGTTACTTTAAAAATATTAAGATATAAAATATTCAGATGAAAAGCTATTATTTTAAACAATATAACATTTAATTTTTTCTGAAAAATAAATGAAAAAATCTTTGAGTATTTTATTTTTAGTGTTTGTGTTATATTTAATTATATTCACATCAATACATATACTACACACTGATCCTTGGCAAAATTCTCAGGTAACAGTCTCTGTAACATAGTGGCTAATGAGTTCAAACTCTAGTTTCACTCATATTTTCCCTTTCAATACCCTTGAGAAAGATATGAATCCTCTTGCCCCCCCCCCCAGCTATGGATTAAATAACACCACTGCTTTTCTTCTCTAAGGACAGATTTAGGATTAAATAACCCACAAAGGTTGATATGCCATTAAACAAAAGAAACCAAACAAAACTGGGGTGTCCTCGTGGTGTAATGGTTTAAGCGATGGACTGCAGAATCGTAGTAAGTGAGTTCGTACTCCAGTCACGCTATTACATTCATTTTCGGGCAAATACCCTTGGGAAAGGTATGAACCCTCTTATCCTCCCAGCTATGGGTTAAATAGTACCACTACTGTTCTTCTAGGAGAATGGCTTTGGCATTAAATAACCTTCAAAGGTTGATATGCCATTAAACAAAGAAACCAAACCAAACCAACCAAACAAACAAAACCTAGGCAGTATGCACAGATACTGCACTCTGATTCTAGCAGATATTACAGACAAACAAGGAAGGTTTAAAACCCAAAAGCTGCATATTTATCTCTCTCTTACTTCAATATAAACATGTGTACACAATAATAGGTCTATTTAATGACACATCCATTCTAACTGTATATTTGTTTTTTGTATTCTCAAAAATATATCGTCAGAGATTTGTTTTCAGGAAGAACACATGAAGATTTCAATACATTATTATAAAAACCTGACATTTGCCGGCCCTTAAGATAATGCTGCCTAAAGTAGAAAAGAATTTCAAAAGAAAAATCTTATAGATTATTGATAAGCCTGAAATAATTATCAATACACTTTGTATAAACTCTAGAGATGAATGCCATATTTGTACTCAACAATACTCAAATACCCAAAGGTGCCATAATAGTAGCTGTGTGTGTGTGTGTGTGTGTGTGTGTGTGTATATATATATATGTGTGTGTGTGTGTCTTCTTACTTGTAACATATTGTCTAAATTGCTTTGGATTTACTTCATATAGCCTATTTGATTATTGTTTTCCATATGGTACAAAGGTCTTCAAATAACATAATTTGCCATGTGTACATTTGTGTCAATTGCATGAGATTGTTTGATAAATCTGATCATTAGTGAATTGGATATACACATGAAAGGCATATTCTATTGCAATAACTTGTTCAAAATCCTTTTATCAAAATCCCCGTTCCCAAAGTGTAGCCAATATGCATTTGCTTAGGTCTCAACTGATTCATGATATTTAGCAAACTTGTCTGACTGACCAATTTCTCTGTATTGTGAGTTTGATCCTCACTGAGCATCAATCACTGAATGTGGATTAGTGCCAAAGCAACTGAGATTTAGTTACCAATACATATAGCATTCATTTTAATAAAAAGAAACATGCATACTCATAGCTAGATAATATACTAACAGACATGTCAGCACATGAGACAGCATCTCAGAAACCATCTTGCAAGGCATTGTAGAGGAGAGTTAGAAATTATAGTGGCATTACCAAATCTGGTTGGTTGGGTTTTATGGCATATCAACCTTTGTTGGTTATTTAATGCCAAATCCATTTTTATACAAATAATCAGTTCTATATCAATTCAGTTTAGCATGAGTACACAGTTTGTCAAAAACATTTCTATTTCAAGCTATTCAGTTTAGTCAAACAGTTCTAATTCAAACAATTCAATTTGGTATCAGTATAGTTTTTGTCCACACACAGTTAAATGTCAAAACAGTTCTATTTCAAACAATTCAGTTTAGTACAATTACACAGCTTAAATGTCAAAACAGTTCTATTTCAAACAATTCAGTTTAGCATAAGTATGCAGTTTAATTCTATTTGACCCATAGATTTATAGCTCTATAGTTCTATTTGGCCCATCAAAAAAGGAATTACTTTTTCTTTTTTTATAGTTTAAGAAACATAAGAAATGATATGTTAAGTGTATTGAACTGCTGAATGAATATGCTAAATAGCATTAAGAAAGCTGTTCCAGAAATACAAGGGCCTGTTTGCCAATGATACAATTATTATTGGAAAATTGACACATCAACATTTTTAAGCAAATAAGTTTAAAAGTCTTTGAAAGTGTTGCATATGCAAATCCAGACCATTGCAGTTGAGTGATTTTCACAATTTCTGAATTTGGTTCATTTTTACAAGTCCTAAATCAAATAATGAGATATATATAAATATTCTATTTTGAAAAATCTAGACTCACCTCCAGATGTATTTTAAGAATATTTATAATTTCTACGGTTTTTATGTTTTTATTATTCAATATTTCCAAAGTTTTGATTTTCTTGAATTTTAAGTTGAGAGACATTTTTAATCAAATGGGTTTTAAGTGATTATTCCATGCTTATTATTAAAGTGGAGTTGATAGAGTGCTTCAAAAATATTGTTATGAGATCTGCTTAGACTGATTTTTTTTTAAATTCCCCATGAGCATTTTTTAAAGATGTTTCACCATTGATTTTTTTAAGGCATCTTAGGTAAAACAATTGGTTCAAATTGATTTTAAAACTTCTTATGTAAATGCAAACAAATATTTTTTAAAAATTGATAACCTTCATTATGTAGCCTAAGTGAAATTGGCTGTAATAACCCATGTATGTTTCATTGCTCTAAGTTATTCTCTCTTTGGTTGGGGTGAGAGCTTTTCATTGTATATATTAACATTATCAAAAAGATAATCCTCTGATTTTATACTCTGACTATTAGATATTTGTTAATGACATATAGACCTTATGACATGATAATTTCTTCCTCTTTTTATCAGTTGCTGTGTTCTAAAAATAGACTTTTCAATTTCTATAACAAATGAGTTGACAGATAATAAATCGAACATCCATATTAATGAAGAAGTCTTATGATCAATATATTGCTGGTAAATAGTTCTTTAAAAGCTAAGACTAGAAGAGGACACATGAAAGACTCTTCTCTTCTCAGGATGGAATAAAATAGAAATCATTGTCAGACCATTCAGTTTGTTTGAATGAACTGATTTAATACCTTGACCAATCACCTTGTGACTTTTGTTATACAGCATACACATACACAAATAGATATGATATGGTTAATGTAAATTATCTTGGAAACTTGTTTTATTATATATGACTGGCTAACATTTTCTTTGTAATTACCTCCTTCATATTCTTTAAAGACTCTCTAAAGGTTGAAACTAAGTCAACTTGTAAATATTCTTTCTATTCATTGAGAGATAGAATTGACTAAACTTTACTTAGTCGATCACAGACACCTCTGACTGCTTACATTACCTGTTGTCCCTAAGTTGTTACTTATCTTACAAATGAGTTGGTACATTACTAGTTCACTTAGTGATCTTATAAGAACAGTTTCTTTAAATGACTTTGTATACAGTTTTATAGATGTAGTATCATCTGGTAAATTAAATATTAACATTGGATTGGGGGACCTTCATTTTATCTGAACTGACTATCTCATGATGAATAATTAGAATATTTGGTAGCCAATGGGAGATTGCCTAATGATTCAAAGGCACCATTGATCTAAACGCATGATAAATGTCTTACTTTATTATGAACTATTGAAGATGTATTAATATTTATTTGAGTGATGTGCTTAATCTAATATAAGCAATTTTCATGTTTTTCCTCTAATTCTCAATAATCAAATGATTATTGCTGATATGACAAGCTTATTAGTCAAATGCTTGACATAGTGTCCATCTATTGGTAAATTGAAGCAGTAATGTGTACCGAATTATTATAATTGGAATCAATATAAACACTTAATTAATATTGTCTGTAATGAGATTTATTTTCAAGCTGTTAAGGAATAAATAAAAATTCAAACTGGTAGGAATTTTTTTAGCTAGCAGCAAAGCTCTTAACACAGATGTAAATTGGAATATACCTATAATGAAACATCCAGTGTCTCTCTATGGAGAGAAAATGAACAATAAAAAAAGTCATTGAATTATTTTACTTTATAACCTAATAATTCTGGTAGGAAATTACTGGTCCTTCAACAACTGTTTAGTTGTAGAACATTGAAACCTGGTTTAAATTCTTCAGGAGACAATGAATGATTATCCTTTTAGAAATATATTTTCCTTTTTGATTTTATACACACACACACACACATGCATCAAGTTAATCATGACAGCTCCCCATATTTCCAGAGGACTTATTTTACTATCAGAAGTTTGCAAAAACAGTACACCCACTGCTGACAGTTGTACCCATTCAAGATCGCTTAGGTTTAATATGAAACATTATACAGATTAACTACAAGTACATCAATGTATCTAATGTGTATGTACTTATTCAAACCTCTCTATATCTATCTACATTTATGCACACACACACACACACACACACACGTGTGTTGCTAATGTAGACGTGTTTTTTTATGAGTTTTTTTATATATCTACAACATCTGACCAGTATGTTATTTATATTGTTATATAAATGTTATTGATTAATGATACTATTTTGCTGCTTGTTTTCAAAGACTTTCTTGTCACCATAAGGACTTCTAGAATGTGTTTTTCATGTTAACTGTCAGAAACAGAAGAATGGATATGTATTTAAGGGTGAGGCTAATTTTTTGTTTGAGTTTTATTTGTATAAATCGGATTTCATTTATTTGGTGTCTTTTCTGTAAAAGTTTTCTTTTTTTTTTTTTAGCTTTTACAGTATTACTTGTTGTTTTTGAGCAACTGTGGATGTGTATAGCACAAATTATTAAGTCTAATTTGTCTACAGCTTGGCATCATTTATTTATATATATATATACACGTGTGTGCAGTCATCCATAATGGAGAGATGTAAATAAATAAATAAATACAAACATATGCACAAACAATATATATATAAAGTTATGATAGCATTGACATAGAATCAACAGCACTTTGTGACTGTCAGATTTTCAACGATGCTATTATATATATATATATATATATATATATATATATATATATATATATATATATACACACATACTGCAATGAGTTTTTCTAAATAAGATACATTGTAAATGTAAAAATAAAATAGATATATATTAATATAACTTTGAATAAAAGTGATAGACGAATGTTTTCTATGTTTTTGTTTACAATTTTGTTTATGTACAAGAGATAACAAATGTCTGAATCCTATAAATGTAAATCATGTCCAGACATTTGTAATGTAGGGCTTTTAATCATACTTCTGCCCATTATCAAAATCAAGAAAAATTGTTGATATCATTTACACAAGTCACATTATTACATTCACTTTTGGACCAATACCCTTGGGAAAGATATGAACTCCTTTATCCTCCCAGCTATGGGTTAAATAATATCACTTGTTCTTCTACAAGGATGTCTTTGGCATTAAATAACCCTCATAAGTTGATATGCCATTAAACAAAGAAACCAAACCAACCAAATTGGAAATGACTTTTCTTTTTAAGAGATAAAGAAATTTAAGAATTATCTCCCTTAGCTATGGCTTTAATTATTGCACTTCCATTTTTTTACAAGGATGTCTTTAGCATTAAGTAACACTTGAAGGTTGATATACCATAAAACAAATAGATATTATTAGGGTTTTTTTTTTTTTTAATTTTTAATTTTTAAACTTGGCATTTTTAGCATTTGCTGTTTGTGTTTTATGATGACTCAACATATAAGGTGACTGTTTTGTTTCTGTTTTGACACAGCTTGGTTATAAAGCAAATAGAACACAGTTAATTTGTTGTAAGATGGCACACAGCCAATTTGTACTTCAATGATTTGTGCTTAGCTTCTTTCAACAAATTTGTTTTTAGCCCATTTCACCTTCTTCTTACTCAGTAGGTCTTTTTATAATCCTATATCCATGTCACTTCAAGGAGTGATAATCAACAGTGACATTCAAGCAAAATTAATCACGAGGTTAAACATATTTCTCTATCTCAATTCCGACACCGAAGGATATCTTATTTATTTTTTAGATTCCATAGTACGAATTTCAATAATCTGAAGACTTTTCTTGACAATGTCGTGTGACCTATATGAATAACATCCAGTTTTTCATTTATAGGACATATTTGACTAACACAGATGCTGAAGATACCAATAGGATTAGGACAATTTTTGCATTTGGATGAGTCTCTCATTAATCTGGCCTTGTGTCACATCCTGATATCTCAAGGTATAGCTAAATACCACCAATGCAACTAGCTGCATGCAAGGAATCTGCTGTTAATATTCTGGAAGTACTAAATCTCAAAGAATTTGGAGATCTTGTTGAGTCTGTTTGGCAACAAGCTCTTCTACAGGCACATTGAAGACCAATACCTTATTAGGCAGGTAGTCATAAATTTTTAGTGGAACAGTGTGTGTGTGTGTGTGTGTGTACAGCATCCCCTTTTTTTATTTTGATGAATTCAGCTGCTAAAATGCATCCAAAAGGAAAAAATTTCAATCTAAATCATTGCTTGTGGAAATCTGCAAATTGATCATTACTGATGTATCTTCATAGCCAGAACCTTTTTTCCAAAGATGCAATTTTCACACATTTCTTTCTACTGTGTGACTAGAATTGGGACTAAAACATATTAATTCTACCAGAAAGCAGTAATATTCTGTTTCTGTTGAATAATTTAGGGGTTAATGTCTGCTTGGTTAAGCATTATTGGAATAACATATATTGTATTAACGGCACAGAAGAGTCAAATGTGTTTTTGCATATAATTATTTTGCCTATGTGTGCATCCAGGCTTTTTAATGGGAAAGTGTTAGCAAGTGTTTAACAAGCATTTTTTTTTTTTTCAGAATTTTACCAATGAGATAAAATCTACTTTGCACATTTCTAAAAATAAGTTTGTTATATTAGAGGAAGCTGGAAAGATATTAGCTCAACTAAGAAGAGAATCATTGTTTTTTTGGGGTTTTTTTGAAGGATTCAAGAAACATAAAACAAGATGTATCAAGTATGTTGAACTGCCAAATGAATACGTGGAATTTCAAGTACATTTCATTGGTCTTACTGTACCACTTATGGTCAGGCCAAAGAACTTTTCTGCATCTCCTTATATTTATTGCCAAACATACATGCAGAAATATTATACATAAATGATACCAGTCCATTACTATTATAGTTTCATTCCTTACTGAGTGTCCTACGATGATGGGTTTGTACAATAAATAAGCTAAGTTTAGTAGATAAGTACTACCTGGGTGCAGCGATTAGTAAACTAATAAAGTATTATAGCTGTTGATCCTCACTGAGTATACATATAAGAATATTCAAAATTTAATACTTCATATTATTAAAAATACAGTGGTAGTTTCATTGAAGTCAAGTCCAGCAGAAGTCTGTCATATATTTATTTTTCTAATTGCACGAAAGGGAATATACTCAGAATTGCAAGGTAAAAGGTTAAGTCTGGTAAATACTTAGATATCAAATTAACATGTGAATTTTGTCCTGGAAGTAAGAAAGCGACTGATGTACAATTTATGTCAGTGTTCTATGCTCAAACAGCATAGTAAAATTGACTTGAATATCCCAAGTTTGATCAAGGGCATAGATTCTTAGCAGAGAGCTGGAGGACAACACTTTGATCATAAGCCAAGTACACAGATACTATACTGATTCTCAGTAGAAATTCTTATTCCCAACAAATCCTGACATTTTTATGAGTATTATGTTAGTGTGTGCTATTATATAAAGTTATAGGACTTACACTCCTATATTTTAAAATGGCCGTTATGCCACTTGTTCCCAAAACAAAGATGGCAGATGCATGTAAACAATCAGTCTCGGGAACCCATTGGCCAGGAGAACCACGTGGTTAATGCCTAAAACTACGTCCACAACTTAAATTTTGTCCTGCGTTTTTGGAGCCTACTCCATGACAAGAATTTTCTATAAATACTCTAATCTTCCAACATTCATTCCCTTTTCACATTTCCACTTACAAGGCCAACACACTCTCTCCAGTGTAACTTTCAGAGAGAACACTATCACTCTCTCATTTCAACTAACAGCAGTATACTGCCATAAAAATGTATATGCCATGCAACCATTCTCTAGCTTCAAAAACAACAGAAATTTCATCAAACCGCCAAAAGAAAGAAACAAACAAGATGGGTGAAGACTCGTTCCTCTTAATATACACTATTAAGATTCTATAGAAAATTCTTGTCTTAAGTCCTCATGAAGGTTTATTAATACCAAAACATTCTAATGTTGACTTTCCATCATAATAAATTCATCACTTTTGGATTAATTTGTTTTTCTATTTCCTTCATATATATATATATGTGTGTGTGTGTGTGTGTGTGTGTTGATTTGGGTTTTATGGCATATCAATATTTGTAGGTTATTTAATGCTAAATCCAAATAGTTCTATTTCAAATAATTCAGTTTAGTATAAGTATGTAGTTTAAATGTAAGTACACAGTTTAATTGTCTAAAACATTTCTCTTTCAAACTATTCAGTTTAGTCAAACAGTTCTAATTCAATCAAGCATAAGTATGCAGTTTAGTTGTATTTAACCCATAGATAGGGCCCTATCAGATGCTACCATTCTGGGCCAGAGTGGACTTGGGAGCAATGGCAATGAAGGGGTGCTCCACATTCCCCAAAGCCCCAGTATTACTGGAACCTCACCATCAAATTGTTTAGCGTCATATCCAAGACACTCATTGGTGCAGTCAGTGTATTCTACAGCCCCAGTTGACTGGGCAAGTGTGTGAGTATATATATATATATATATATATATAATTCTGTTAATATGTCACCCCATCTATAAACTATTTATTTTTCATTGTTTACTTGTTGATTTTTTTTCTTTTTTGATATTGTTGATATTACTTGAAGATGAACAATGTTAAAGTAACTTCTCATAATTTAATGAACCATTTTGAGCAGCATTCTAACTCTTCTTCACAACTTGCATTTGTTAACTGAATATTGATTTGCTGTAAGCATATTTTTCGGAGACACCTTTTTAATCTTTTGTTTAAAAAATTGTCTTATTTACAAAGATATTAAATAAATGGTTGGCTATACAGATCTCACTATAAAAAGATATACGTACAAACTTATATATATGCACACATACTTCTTATGCAATGGACTTGAAATAAGAATCCATGGATATAATGTATCTTTCATAAAATTCAATGGCCATAAACTGCACAATAAAACTTCTTCATATTTGAGTTCACATAGATAAAAATTCCTCTTCATATGTGTACACAGTTTTATACAATTGTCAAGATGCATATCTAAACTTGTTACATCCTTCCAACACTGAGAATTGTAGAAACCTTTGTTTTCTCTATATGTATCTATTGACTCTTATATAATGCACACTTATTATTTGTCATGTCTCAACATATTGTAAGAGAGTCACCTCGCACAAATTTTATACGCTGTTGTATGTTGCTTCACACTATACTTGTGTGATTGAGACTGATGGTGTCTGTTGTAGGGGTTGGGTATGCTCAAAACTAATTGGAAAGCTGAGATGTCTTGGAGGTTGTTGATTGAATACAAGAGTTGTTTAGATAAGCACGATTGACCATTCAGTTGAATGTGCTGCCAAATCTATTCCAATTCCTGCAGTTTATATGTATTGTATATTCAACTGACACTTAGATGATGACTACTATTCTACCAGTTGTAAATCTCATTTTTTTTCCCTTTTTTCACAGACTTCCTTTTTCCTTTTCTATTTAAGATTTTCCTTTTTTGACTTTCTATTTCCTTTCATTTTTATTTTTTCTACATATTTTTGGGGTTGATATTTATTTTTTTTTACTTTTGCATTTTTTATTTCTTCAGATTTCTTGTTGTTGTTGTTTTGTTTTTCTTTTCAATTAATTTTATTTCTGTTTCTTTCTTTCTTTTTCTATAAATTTATTTCTGCATTTTCTGTTTTTACAAGTTTTCTTTTTCTTTTCTTTCACTTAAATTTTCCCCTTTTTCTATTTCATTCTTTGATGTGTTTCTTTTTTATTTTCTGTATTTTCCTTCTTGGTTTTCTTTCACAAATAATTTTCACTTCACTTTGTTTTAAATTTTCTTTTATTCTTCAATTTTGAATTTTCTTTTTTTCCCTTTTGTCCTTTCATTTTTTCTTGTTTTTTCCTTTCTTTTATTCTTTCATTTCTTTTTCTTTTCTTTTATTCTTTCCTTTCTTTTTTCCTTTTCTTTTATTATTTCATTTCTTTTTCCTTTTCTTTTATTCTTTCGTCTCTTTTTCCTTTTCTTTTATTCTTTCGTTTTTTTTTTCCTTTTCTTTTATTCTTTCGTTTCTTTTTCCTTTTCTTTTATTCTTTCATTTCTTTTTTCCTTTTCTTTTATTCTTTCATTTCTTTTTCCATTTCTTTTATTCTTTCATTTCTTTTTCCATTTCTTTTATTCTTTCGTTTCTTTTTCCTTTTCTTTGACTCCTTCATTTGCTCTCAATTTATTTATGTAATTTTCTTTTTTTTTTTTAACTTTCTCTTTATTCTCACCTATTTATATATTACTGACATTTTTTTAGTCAGAATTTTCTTATTTCAACTCATGTAATAATTCATATTTTTATTATTTTATTCTTGTTTTTGTATTTCCATTTCCATTTCAATATTATTATTATTATTTCTTATTCTTATCCTCATTTCTTCTTTGCTATTGTTCTGCTTTCTTTTTATTTTATTACTCTCATTTCATTACTCTTGCCTTCCTTTTTCCTTTTTTCAAGCTATTTTTCACATATTCTACACTGCTCTTTCTTAACCATATTTTCACAAGTAAGGATACCTTGATTTGCCTGGTATTAGATTCTTCTTTAAAATATATTCATACATTTTTTAATTCCTTACTGACAACCCACTTTACAAAGTCTGTCAATACTTCATTGTTTTGATTCAACAATCATAAACTTTGATCTTGCCTTCCTTTTTCCTTTTTTCAAGCTATTTTTCACATATTCTACACTGCTCTTTCTTAACCATATTTTCACAAGTAAGGATACCTTGATTTGCCTGGTATTAGATTCTTCTTTAAAATATATTCATACATTTTTTAATTCCTTACTGACAACCCACTTTACAAAGTCTGTCAATACTTCATTGTTTTGATTCAACAATCATAAACTTTGATCTTCCTTATAAGTTGTTTGATGGAGAAAACTGAATTTCTTTTTCTTTCTAAACTGTTGAGATAAGGTATTATTATTTTCACTTGATATGAATTTTTCACACTGGTTTTAACTACTAATGTTTCACTGAAATCAAAGTGACATCTAGTTCCTCATGTCTCCAGGACTCTTAAGTATTCTAGCTGATCTTTAAAATGCTGCGATCTGGATGGTCTTAGTTTTTCCTTTCATCTCCAGTTCCCCTTGTCTTATTTCAAGGCCTTTGAAGACCATTCTAAGAGTACCAACTTTTTTGCCACCAACCTCTTAAATCTTTCTCAAATGACAGTCACATTCTCTACTCTTTAGCGAATTTTGACTGTAATTTTTTTTATTTGGTCAAGAATATGAATGTACTGTTCCCATACTTTACTTTCTCTTGTATTTGAAACCCCTTATATATATTTCTGAGTTTATGACTGTCAATTTGGGAGAAAGATTGGTATAAAATAAAATATTTATTTTTCTTCTCTAAAAATCTTCAGTTTATTTATCTTGGTAAAACGAAGACTCCTCATTTAAAAAAGAATCCAATTTTTTAACTTATGCAATATTAATTGGCACAGGCACCAAGGATGTTTGGTGTTTTTTGTTTTTTTTCTGATTAAATAAAAATTAGTAAAAGGCATGAAGAGCCCTATGAGGTATGAGTAAAAATTTTCAGACATGTATCAGAATATTGATATGGTAAAGTGAATGAATTTAAGAATTTAGAAAGAATTAAAACAAAAGTAAAATGAGAATTTTAAAGTCAAATTGAACATTTCTTTTTGTTTCTTAATTATTTACATGAAAGGAATTTTTTTTTTTTCCTTTTTTTTTTTGTGAGGCTTTTTTTCTGGTCATTTATTTTATTTTTCATTTTCATTTAATCTTCAACATGTTCCTTTTTTTTTCTTCAAATCCTTTTTTTTTTGTTTTGTTTTCTCTTTCAGATTCTCTTTCTTTTCTTTTATTCCCCTTTCCTCAATTCTACTTTCTTTCTAGTTTTCTTTTTTTTTTTTCTGTCCACCCGCTGCAACCAAATGAACCTAATTTATTGCCTTTTTGAGTCTTCTGCAACCAACCAATTTTAAATCAGTACCAAAAACTAATGCAACAGCTGCTCCAACTGGCATTTTCTTGAATGAATCTCTTGGATGCCACACTTCCAGCCCACTTCATTTCTTCTCTTGATAATCATCTATGTACAAGAAAAAGTTCCAATATGTCTTGATGTACCAAAATGGTTTATATAATATTGTCAACTCTGTTAGTTATATAGTAACATGTGATGTTTGAATATTAAAGATAAGAAAGCATTGTCTTGGAGAATGCTGTATTCTACAAACAGTTGTAACATCAGCATACTTGACAAAAATGATGTAAATACATTTTGTGCCAAAGATTTTACTTAATATTTCTTCTACTTTACAAAGTAAGTAGGTGAGTAAAGTTGGTGACTGTAGTCGAGGGCAACCAGAAGGCTCCCTTTTCAATAGCTACTACACCAAGGTGTAGGGTAGGGTGCTACTCCTTTCCCTGGATTGTTCCACTTAACCCTTGATCTGTACCTTATATTGCTGAGTATTAAGCAAGGAGGTATCCAGTATCATTTTTAAAGTGTAACCTTTTTAGAAAAGTATTTGTTATCTTTTTATGATTTGAGCTGAATTGAATCCTTTATTGCAGCCAATAACCAGGAGAATAATATTTGATTGTTAAAGACTTCCATGTAAAAAAAATAGCATAAATGTATGTTTTTTTACCAAATATGGTTTGATTTTTATGGTATATCCTGAAATTTTGAATCACAATTTTGTCATTCAGGTTGATTAGATGAAAACTATTTTTCTATTTAGAAAGTTAGCAATATATGACCACACTCAATGGTGTAATCCAACATTTAAGAAAACTGACAAAAATGTTTTGATAAAAACAGCTTAGATAAAGGTATATGAAAATTGTATGGGCTAATGGAAATACTTGATTACAAATTTCAGACATTATGTAATAAGTAAGTAAAGTTGTCTCCCTTTAGTCGAGGGTGACCAGAAGGCTCCCTTTTCGATAGCTTACTACACCAAGGTGTAGGGGAGGGCGCTACTCCTTTCCCTGGATTGCTCTACTTTACCCTTGATCTATACCTTATAATGCTGAGTGTTAAGCAAGGAGGCATCAAGTACCATTTTTTGAGTCTTTGGTATGACTCGACCTGGGAACGAACCCAGGTCTCCCGGGCTATTGGCGAACACTCTAACCGCTAGGCCAATCTCCGGTTTATGTAATAAAAATTTAAAAAAAAAACCCAAAAACACAGAAATACGAATAGACAAGAAAAAGAGAGAAATGAGAGTGTAAAAAAATCAGGAAGAAAAGAAGAGAGAACAAAACCACAATTAGTCTTTGCAGCTATTTCTTCTTTTTTTTTTTTTTTCCTGCTTTGTTGATAATTTGTTAAAACATCTGTCTGCCCATGCATTTCATTCTGGGATTATGTTTGGAATTAGATTATTTACTCTTTTTTTATTTTAATTCATCGAAAGAAAACTTCAGAATAATCAACAGCAAATCTATAAAGAAACTGGATGACACAAAGGCAAGGAAAAAATGGAAAGAGTAGAGTGAGAGGAAAAAAAAAAAAAAGAAAACTTAAAAGTGCTGATTCAAAAATCTGACTTTTTTCTTCAAATCTTCTTTTTCTTTAAAATATACCTGGATAAAAAAAGAAACAAAATGAATTAACTGTGCCCATTAACTCCTTTTCTATTAATTCTAACAACATTTTTTATTGTTTTTTTTTTTTTCTTTCGCTCAATAATAAAAAAATTACAACAGAAAGATTAACTACTTTCTGTAATAATTTATCCAGAATGTGGGTTTTTCTAGCTAAAAGTTCTGTATTTATTTTAAAATCACAATGTTTCATTTAATTCACTCTTTCTGGTTAAGAATAATTTTCGAAATTTTTCATAAAAATATTCATATATCAGAACTGATACAATATAAATATGTCCATCTGAATATAAAATGTCCTTGATTTTCATTGGTTGGTTCTAGTGACATCATCATTATAATATTTCCAGATTGAAATATTTTAGCTGTATTTTGTGTTTGTGTGTGTATATAATATATATGTATATATATATATATATATATATAATTACAAAGAATGGAGAATCATATTTATTTATTTCATCTAAAATAATAAAAACAAATTAGAGGGGGACCCTTTTATCCAGTGTGTTTTCATTAAATACACTAAAAGGTTTTAAATAAAGAAATTTTTTTCTGTGGGGAAGACAATTTAAACAAAACTCAACTCCTATGATTCCCACCCAATTCCCCAAACAGACAATGAATGTCAAATTGTCTTCTCTGCCTGCACAAGGCTAGCTAATATAATAATAGGTGTATATATATATTTATATATATATATATATATATATATATATATATATATATATATATATATATAATCCAAGTTGTCTTTAAATTTTATTTGACGGCTCAAATAAACTGTATTAGAGGTTGTCAACTGCTCAGTAATTTCTACACAAAATAAGACATTTTTTGGTAGAAAATGGAAAATAATTTCTTGGTTTGATATTTGCCCCATTATACTAGATTATAAAAAATCAATTTGATGGTTTTGATTAAATATTAAACAAAATATAGTTAACTAAACCCCCAAATCAGTTAAATATTTTAAATATGAAAATTATTTTATGTATTCTAGTTTTTTAGAAATATATATACTCACACACGCACACACACATACATGTATACATATACACACATGTGTATATGGATTGGTTGGTTGTTTTTTGGGGTTTTATGGCATATCAACCATTGTAGGTTATTTAATACCAAATCTATTTTCATATAAATGAACAGTTCTATTTCAAACAATTCTGTTTAGCATGAGTACACAGTTTAATTGTCAAAAACATTTCTATTTCAAGCTATTCAGTTTAGTATAAGTATAGGTTTTCTTTACACACAGTTAAATGTTAAAACAGTTCTATTACAAACAATTCAGCTTAGCATAAGTACAGTTTCAATGTCAAAAACAGTTCTATTTCAAACAAATCAGTTCAGCATAATTATGCTGCTTAGATGTCAAAACATTTCTATTTCCAGTAATTCAGTTTAACATAAGTACACACTTAAGTTCTATTTGACCCATAGATAGGACCCTAACTGGTGCTACCACACCGGGCCTGAGTGGACCTGGGAGTGATGTCAATGAAGGGATACTCTGCATTCCTCAAAGTTCTATCATTACTGGAACCTCACTATCAGTTAGTTTAGATATATGCAGGACACTTGTTGGGTTGGGGTCTTACCTCTCTGCAGAGAAGCAGTCAGTGTATTCTACAGCCCCATCCAAATGGGCAAGTGCATATGGAGATATCTATCTATCTCTCTATATATATATATATCAATTTCTATAAGATAGTTGTTTTTTTAAAATGGTGACATAACAGGTAATTCCATTAGAAATGGATTCTGTGCTGAGTTCAAATCCTGGATAAGTTTGTATTTTGCTTCATACTGTTACCTTTGGCTAAAACTTGTATCCATCAGTTCTTCCCTCAGCTATGAATAAAAAAAGGTATATTGAATAGACAACTAGTCTAGGAGAAGAAAATAGTTTGAATTCAAAATCTAGAATACTGATTGGAGAATCTATGATTCCATTCTTCTGTTAACAACTTATCTAAAAAGTGTGACTGTGTCTATACAAGCCTTCACCACTATACAGAAAGCACTTATATAGTCATCATCATTGAACCTTATTATTTTTTAGCAAAGCCTTATATCAATCTAGAAATACTTGGTATTGAGACAAGGTTCCATGAGTTAAATTTATATCAAATATATATATATATATATATATATATATATATATATATATATATATATATATATATAGTCATACTTTATTCTACATATTATACATACACATATTATTATTATTATTATTATTATTATTATTATTATTATAATAAAAAAATTTTAAAATTTAAAAAAAAAAAAATATATATATATATATATATATATATATATATATATAAGATTTATATATTTAATGCCATGGAAGTTTGTCTGTGACCTTAGGTTTCATGAAATTTTACAAACAACACTGTTAGAATATATATATTTATATATATATATATATATATATGTATACCAGG